>JAGGAV010000004.1:0-168367 GCA_017657295.1 Termitomyces sp. DKA64 | reverse complement strand
CTAGGGAGCTCACAATCAATCAAGTGGATAGACCTGGTAGATGCTGCTATTGATCAGTCAAAGGATATTCTATCCTTGTGACTGGCTTATATACTACATCTGTGGCTATGCTATGACTAATACTGTATGTAGTAATAGCCCAGGTATGCAAAGCAATGAGTAATCAATACAACAAAAGGAGATATAGAGTCTGGTGTCTACAGCAGGTGACTACTAAGTGATGATAGAAGAGCAGGGAAAGATGGGCAGCCAGTCTGGTATGTCCATAGGGCTAGGCCCAAATAGAGTGGAGTTCCCATATAGGGTTGTCCCCTTACACTAAGTCATAGCAGGAAGTGATCTAAGTCATGAGGAAGTGATCTGGAACAAGGGAAGCAATCCTGAAAGTGATCTGGGACAGGTGGAAGTGATCTGGAACCTGTGGAAGTGATCTGGGCCTATGGGAATGATCTGGAACAGGAAAAGCAGTCCTAAAGGTGGCTTAAACATGGATGTGGCTGAAACAGGACTGTGACTGAGATCTGGGGGTGTGGCTGAGATCCAGAAAGGGACTGTGTAAAATCTGAGGTCAGATGATGGTGAAGGGAAGGAGGAAATGGTATGGGTCCTGACACTCATCTTAATAAGTAGAATCTTTGTAATGAATGTATTATGTGGCTGGCAGCTGTTGTTATACCTCTTGGTACAGGTACCACCATATTGAGTCAGTCAGAGGCCATTATGTTCTTGGCAGATCCTGAAAATTATTCAAAGTCCATAGTGGGTCCTGGGGTAAGATTCTTGTGCTGAATGGGTCATGGTCACCTGATGTATTGTCCTTATGATTTGGAAAGTGCCAGTGTGTGTCTGTGTTGCTGCTGTCATGACTTTCTCATGATTGCTGAATAAGATAAGGTAGATTTTTGACTGCCATCTGCAGATAGCAATGTTCCTGGCTTATCACCATCACTTCTCATGGTCCAGCTAGTCCTCTGAAACACTGGTTCCTCCTCCCACATCAGGTGAACATACCAAACAGGCTCCAATCTAAATTGATCAACATTATAATTTTTTTTCTTTCTTTCTCTTCAAATTGTATTACAAATACCACTGAAGTACCATCCTTAGGTTCAGTTACATTATTCCTTCTATAGTTTCAACAGAAACATTCAAAGAAAATCTTGAAATCAATTGGATTACTTTTAACATGTTTTTACATTGTTTTGCCAAAGAACATTATACCCTGCACCGGGCGAAGCCTTGACCCACTATGACAAACTTTGCACGTGACTCCCCCTGATATCCAAAACAAGTCGCGGGTCGAAATGCGAAAGTGTACTTCGAGCTGAGTTTAAAATTTTGTCACACAAACCCCCCCCTTCGTCATCCTATTCCACTTCCGTGCATGTTCTATGCCCAAACTATTTTAGTTCGATGTATGTCATGTCGCAATGCATGGATTTATTCTCTAAAAAAAATTGGGCCTGAATTTTCTGACAATTCAAAGATGAAATGGGATAAAACGGTAAATTTCCTGTCCTTATGACTTTGATTTTTGCTCTTCTTTCTCAGCCTCACAGACATAATATTTAAATCGGAGACTTGATAGAGCATATGTATGGCACCACATGCAATATTTATCAGGGGAATCCAACAAAGGATGCAACAAGTAGAAGACCGTTACCTACGCCGTTTTATATCTAGGTCACGTTTCATAGTCCATCCATCGACGATTTAACTGCCGCATATATCGGCTCAAGTTCCGATCATTCTTTAGATTCAGCATTTTCGAAGTTTTTGTTTTTTGCTTGTTTGGGCTGACGATGTCAGTCTTCTTCCGTTGGTCACTACACTTCTCATCATGTCCTCGATTCCCGCCTTCTCGCGCTTTCATTATAAAACGCTCACTCCCTTATTCTACCGTTACCACTCATACTGAAACCGAATCCACGAAGAAGACACGCAAAAAGAAGAATTCTCCAGCGGAACCCCCTCCAAGAAATCTACTTGTGGAGACGAAGTTACAGGAATACCTCGATCATCTCGCAGTGACCCAAGACATATCAGTCGCAGATTTTGAGCGTGAATATAAACCCTCGACACGCCCAAACAAAACAGCGCCCGACTACGAAGAGGAATATAATAAAGTTGTTGCGCGACTTGTACGGTCCTTCAGCCTCACACAACTTCGCACTTTTGCGAAATTGTACGAGATTGATATTCCTAGTAGATTGTCAAAATGGCCGACGGCTGCAGCAATAGTAGAGAGTAAGTGGAAATGGCCTTCTCTCACAAGCATCAAACAAGAGAAAAGGGACTCGGAGATCGTCCATGAATGTACGTCCGTACTTCGTTTGTCTTGGTAACAAGTACATGGTCCGTATTATAGCCTTTTTATTGGACGCGAAGGAGGCTTTCCTGATCCTCGGGAAAGGTTGGTGCTTATCCACGGCATGTATCATCTCACATTCACAATAGAACTTGCAATTCAGATGGGGCTGATCTTTTGGATATATCATCCAAATTCGGAGTTCATGTTTCATTGTCTTCTAGTCCACTCACTCTTAAGGCCGAAGGGTCTCGGGCTTCACTCACTCAGCTCCGCACATACATCGATAACTTGAAGATGGTAAGCAGATATACGCACGTTTCAAACGCACGGTCCTGATTGTTTGATCTAGGGAGCTAAAGAACGATATTTTCAGCTTCCATCGGCACGACATGTTGGGCTAGACTCACTGCAGCACATTTCACGTAAAACTGGGGTATTCACAGAGGATGCAGGCGAAGGTTTAGTGAGTTCCTCTCGCTAGTCTGTCATCCGTTTGGCTGAGCATGCTTCAGATTCGCCTTACTTTCAAGGATGGTGACGAAGCTGCCGCTCATTCTGCGGAACGACTCACCTTCCGCGCTGCCTCTGAGGTCAACCCTATAAAATCGTGCCGTTCATTAGAGACTTATCCTGTGAACGATAGGTTGAGGAGTCTATTCCTGCACTGATCCACCAAACGCAGGACCAGTTTAAGCCCACCCCCGGACAAATTACCATAACGCAGCCGGCCTACTGTTTTTACCCATTCCAGCCATCACAACTTAAATCACAGGCCTCAAAGCGAACATGCCTTTTCCGTGTGCGACGTATTGAAGATTGGTTTAGATCCGACTTGAGCGATGAAGCCCACGGTCCTGGTAATATATCCGAGTCAGCTCATGCTATGGATTTCTCAGGGTGAGAGACCTCAGAGAAATTATCACAGACAGCTTGATTTTACTTCACAGAAACTCTGTGGACTTACGACACTCCCTTCTCGCTCAAGTGCCTAGTTCGCATGCCAATCGTCGTATTACCGCCTCGTACGTCAGTCCTCATCAAGATTATCCTTACACTGTCGGAATCTTTGTAGTTTCGGCCATCTCCTCGTTTCCTCTTTCCAATCGAGTATAACACCACCTCTATCTGGGTCCCAAGAACTTTCCAACTTGCTGAAATGGTTTCGAACCGAGGAACCGAAGAGAGTCTTCATGTCCAGGTTGAGACCTTATCTCAGGAATCTGGGAATTATGCTTACCAGTACAACAGCTTGCCCCACCCACTTGTCAACTGTGCACCAGCACAACAGTACATGATGCATCGTCTTATCTATCGCTCTCCATCAACGACCAAAGACTGCAACTCAGACTCGACTGAAAAATCCCTTAAATTTGAGCTTGTCCTTGATAATGTGAATTCTGCAGCGCTCAAAAAGGCGGGAGGTGGTAATGATCACTTGGATCAATTGGAAGATCCTCTTATGAGAGGCATTGATCCAATTGAAGATGTTGCTTTGGCCCCGACCTGCTGTGCAGAATCATCTCGTCGCCTCGACCTGATGCTCCCTGATAGGTGTATATCTTCTCTAGATTGGCTTACTGTTCAAACATTAAACTTGCCATTCAGGTCTATGGACATACGGCTCTCGGTCTCAACAAAACATATCATTGCAAGACAAGATTGGCCGACTAGTCTAGAAAACTACTACAATGATTTCAAATCCTTGTGCGTTCCTTTGTTATGAGTTTCGGAGCACTGATTCATGCTTGAGGCCAGTCTCACAACGTCAGATCAAGCAACAGGGCCACCAGAGACTCCTTTGACTCTCACGAAAGATGGCATAGAGTATCACTTAAGTCTATCATCGACTGTACGCCAGACACTGGACCCAGATCTGGATATTTCTTTGTCACGCGACCCTTCTCTCCACTTGGTCGTTGAAAGTATCTTAGAGCTAGAAAATAATGAGCGATCTCGTCTGTGCCAGGTAGGTACCCAACACCATTTTAACATCTGCTTGACTCGAATGTATACAGGTGACATGCGATGACATTGCATCCGATGTTTCTTGGGCAGCTTTCCTTAAAAATTGTAGTGCTCTTATTTCTCCACCCTCGCCAAAACGAAAATATCCTCGTTGGGATTTCTCATGAGGGTTCAATAAGCATGTAACGTAGTTATCTATATATTATGCTAATCGCTAGCATATTCCTAGTTCTTGCGCTTCTTATCAGCCTTCTCCTTCCGCTTCTTGGCCCGAACCTTGGAAACAGTTTCATCAGTGAAATCGATTGTTTTAGATTTAATTCGACGAACTTCTTTTTTCATTCGCGCATCCACCATCGTATATCTCCCTTTAACCCCCTTCGGCCGTCCTTTGATTCCTTTATGGGCGCCCTTCGCCACTACAACTTGAGTCCCCTTTGCCTTCTTGCTGGACGACAATCCTTTCCGCATCAGCTTTTCTATTTGCTGAGCTTTTTCTCGTTCTGATATATCTGTGGTCGAGTTAACGCCCTCAGCTTTTTTCAGCGCTTTTTCTAGGCGCTGATGAGCCTTGAGCTTTTTGCGCGCCTTTGCCTCCGCAATCTTCTTGATAGGACGGGCATCGAGCGATCGCTGCTTCTCTCTGAGGGCTCTGACCGCTTCTTTTGTAATGGGTAAATTTGGTTTGTAATGCTTTGACTCGTCGTCCAAGAACCAAGCTGGAAGGTCGTCCTTCGAATTCAGCGAGTATCGATTGAATCCATCATTTATCAGCTTCGTCCTTGTCGTTTGCCGATTGATCAGTTGTTGGGCTAGGGTTACAGCTTCGGGAGTCACAAGGCCTAGTTCTAAGCAAAGTTGAGATGAGTGAGATACCGGACAAGAAAGGAAATATAAGAGCGAACGGACTTGTTATTGTTGCTTGCTTAGCAGTATCTTCATTCTCGTCTTCGACATCCCACATGTCAACGTCGGAGACATGTTCCTGGGGGACTACCTCAAAGTCGTCGTCATCCTTTACCTGATAGTGACCTTGAGCCTATGTCAGAATTCGAATGAAATACAACCACGTACCGGATTCGCCCAATCCTTCTCTACACGTGGGTCCTTCATTGACATATTTGCCGTGTCCTCTTCATCTACCTCAATGTCTTCTTCGATCGCTGAAAAAACATCTTGACTGAACCAAACCTGAGCAGCCTTGCTAGTAGACACTGAAGACGCGGGATCTACAAGTCGGGTTACTAGCTTGGGGCGTTTCGAAGTTGATGATATGTTGATCGTGTCATATGGACGTTTGGCTCCTTTCATAACCGGTACTTCCTCATCGGTGTCCTCAGAATTTTCATCGTCTGAAATGTCGCTTTTTGACGCCTGCATCTTGTCCCACCCCCCTTCCTCAGTTTCCTCCTCCACATCAGAGTTTGTTTTTTCCCCTATCCCCGACCATTCTTCCCGTTCTGCATTCATTCGCCGTGCTTCCTTCACTTTATACTTAGCATCTCGCTCGCGTAACCGATCTCGATATGCGTCATAAAGGCCATCCAGCTCAGCCTCCATAGCTTTTGTTTTATTCTCCCTCTCTTCGTCGGAGTCGAGCACTTCATCCTCGGTGTTCTCGACTTGACCCTCCTCCTCGCTCTCTTCCGCAATATCCCCTTCGTCACCAATCAACCTCTCGATGCCGCCATTCTTCCGTAAACCTCGCTCTGTTCCACTGAGATCAAATATGTCGTCTCGGCCACCGAGTGACAAGTCCTGCTGCTCCAAACCAATATCTAGGGGCGCAGTCATGTGGAGTTGCATTCGCTGTATTGTTCGTGTCCTAATTTCGTTAGCACGTCTACGTTCCCGTTTAGCACGAGCAGCAGCTTCCGCGTTGAGGCGTTCCAGCTATTGGAAAAAATCAGCTCTATGTCCCGCTCGCATGTCGGAACTCATAACCTCATCGGATAATTGCTGTTCTTCATCAAAATCATCGACAATCTCAACAGCTTCTATAAGTTCTTCGGTTTCTTTTGTCTTGTTATCCAGGCCGAGCTGTTATTATGACAATGAGGGAGAGAAGGAGAGATGACATCTAAGTTTAAACTTACTTCCTCGCGGAGGACTAGGCGCCACTTAAGCAATGCCTTAAAATCACCCTTCCCAAGAACCTTTAAGTCATCACAGTTGGCCTTCACATCGGCCGTTGTGATGTCCATATTTAGCCACCTTTGACAGAAATTAGAACTAAATGAACGAGATGTGTGTACGGATACGAACTCTTTCTCTTCGTCCGTCAAAAAGGCGATTTTGTTCCCAGCTCCTAGTACGGCAATCGGATCCAGACCTCTGATAAAGTCTGCTGCATTGATAATTTTATGTAGAGTGTAGTCTCCGTCCGCATAACCGTCACGGTGTCTACGCTTCTTCTCTGGTTGAAAGACGTTGGCTTGGACATTGTTAGCGTTTGAACCTTTATTATCGGTGGAAGATTCAATGGAAGCAATTTCCTTGAAAACATGCCTGGGGTCGAGAAATTTGGGATCGATGAACTTGGGTGCCAAGAAGTCACGACAGACCACGAAGATCTCAGCAGAGACGTTTCTAAGGTGAAATCATTAATCATGGGTTCCAATGACACAGGGAAGTTCAGACCTTGAAGATGGAGGTTTAGTAGCTTCGACTCTACCGAAGAGTTGGTTGAAGACCCAGATAAGATTATTATAGTCAACGCTCCGGAAAACTTTGGTCACGAAAGTACCGCCCTTGGCCAAGAATTCGACGGCAAGTTTCAAACTCATCAACACTAGCTCAGACTGACTATAGGCATCCTGGATCCATGCAGTCCCGACATTGGGTGCGCCATCATGAAGTACGACATCTGCCTTCCAGTCTTTGATTTCGCTGCGAATAAGATTTCGACATTGGGGGGTTGTAATGTCAGCAGCAAATGTAACCACTCGAGGGATGGGTTTAATTGGCACGAGATCGACACCTTAGGGGCGAAATAAAGGAATCAAGTTGAGGTAAAGGACATAGGGCAATGTAACTCACCAACAATTACACTATTCACCGGCATGTACTTGCTGGCGACTTGTAACCAGCCACCAGGTGCTGCGCACAAATCGATAGTACACCGAGAGCTCTCTAGAAAAGCATACTTCTTGTTAAGTTGGATCAGCTTGAAAGCAGAACGTGCACGGTAGCCCTGTTCTCTAAACAAAAAATCAGGCAAGTAGAAGGACAACAGAGGCGAGCATATTACTTTGCGAGCTTATAGTATTTATCGAGACGACCCTTTCCGGTCTTTTTCTGAGCTTTGCCCATAGTAAATCCAGGTGAAATTTCAAGAAACGGAAACTTATTCGATCGAAGCTGAAATTGAATATATTTGAATACAAGGTGATTGATATATAACTTACGTAATTACACGTACGGATTCTTGTCATCCAATCATTGCTGTTTTTGTTCACCAATGACTACACCCTCATCACCACTCTTGCCTCGAGCCATCTCAGGAGCATTTCCTGGATCTCGTCTCTTGTGGAGGACGGGAGCTGTCTTGGGTAAATTCAAGAATTGAGATCATCGTGTGAGAATTCTAGGTCTGAATGTATCTATCAGCGTCTGTTGGAATTCTCGCGGGTGCATTTGGAGGTGTGTACGTATATGTAAGGGTTTTCTATGACTTTCTATCATATGTTTTAAAACTCAGCGCATGGTTTACGAAGTCGTCCGGATATCAGCACAGAAAACATTCATGCTCGGGAGATTGCATCAAGCTACGCCGTAACTTGCGAGCCTAATGACTGTTTGTCCTTGTAACTGATGGTTTTGCAGGTATATAACGGCCTAGCCCTTTTGTTGGTATCCTTGCACCCCAAGTTTGCAATACACCGGTTTGCTGGACCGGCGATTGCTGCCGGGGGAGCGGTATTTTCTGGTAGCATTATGGCGCTCGTGCTTGCGCGGGACCGGTAGGTGTTTTTTCCAAACACTATAAGCCATCTCTCACCTACCGGTGAACAGGCTAAAATTTTTAGGACCGGCGACGCCGTTGGGTGGAATAGCGATGATTTTAGGATACCTGACATTGGCAGTGTGATTATTATTAAATGAATAGAACGCGACTGCGACCACGTGACTGACGCGTTTTCGTGGTAATTGAGTAAACAAGCGGGCCTTTGTGAATTTGACCAGAACAGCCATGAGCATGGCCCTCTCGTTGTCTACTCCGTCCCCGTCCCCGTCCTCGTCATCCTCGTCCTCGTCGACAACGACGTCTGCTCGTCCCCCCAAGCGTCCCCTTCCCGACCCTGGCTTCTTCACTCCCGCTGCCACCTCGTTCAAGCCTCGCCCCTACGCACCCCACGCTGCCTCCTCTGCTCTCCCCAGCGCAACCTCCTCTCTGAGGACCCATTCTCGCTCTCTCGACATCCATGCCGTTCCTCCTGCGGGTATGGATCCCCTCCCTACCGACCCCAACGTCTTGTTTATCCATCCCCCTTTCACCGCCTTTCCTCATTCCTCTTTCGCTACCGATGGTTTAACTTATCAGCTCATGGTTGAAAACTCGGAGTGGTTTTTGGACCCAGAGGACTTCAACCCTTCCAACCCTAATGCTATTCCGTATCCATCCTATCTTGAACCACCCCGGGGCTGGTGTCCGCAAAAAAAGAAGGACCTACGCGATAGAGGTGCTGAAGGCTGGCCAGAAGGAGAGGAGCCTCGGCTTCGATGTACCTTCTGCAGAAGAACTTATGCAGGCGTCAACGCAAAAAGTATGTGGCGCCGCCACGTGTTTGAAAAACACAAAGTCGCCATGGCCAATCGTCGCGACACAAGCGATCGACCTCGTGGACGCGGATCAAACAGTAAGTCTGATGTCTTCTTTCGTTTGTTTCCCGCTGATCTCTAGTGCAGAAGAAAACAAGCAAGTTTCGAGCAGGGTTCAGCACCAACCCCACGACAGTCTTCTCAATTTGAACGTTGAACCCCAAACTGAACCTCGCAATACATCCCACAAGTCCAAATTTCGCTCCCTCCTCCCTGCTGCTGATCTAAAGCGCGTTAAACCGGTTAAAGACGTTGACCACGTACCATCGGCGCCGAAAATTCCGCAAGGCAAATTTCCAGCTCAAGCTGATGGAAAAGGACCTTATCACCCCCTTTCACGGTCTCATTTGCCTCTATACAGCCCCCCTCTCACTCCTCCATCCTCTGATACCGCAAACATTATCACTGAAAGTGATACTATCGTCAATTCTTCTCCGGCCCCAATTCTCACAGTTCCTTCTTCTCCTTATGACCCACTCTTGACCCCCGCCTTTCGGCACTCACCTCCTCGCCTTCCCTCGGAGCAACCTTGGCGATTCCCCAGCCCAAGCCACCCCCTACACTCACGATCTCGTGAGCTTTCTCTGAGCATGCTTGTTCATGATCTAAGCAGTCCGATTGTCAAAAGTCTGTCGACCATGGATGCCAGCCCTTCTCTAGTGCAGTCTTCTCCTATGCCAAGTCCTCGCCCATTCGGCTTCACAAATTTCAAACGAGTTCCTCTTGACCATGATACCCCTGAAAGCCCGGGGAAGCTCTCTCGACCTTCTCCTCGAGCGCTGTTTTCGAAAACCTGCGTTACTCTTCCCAGTAGCCGTGGTCGCTACCAGATCGAGGAGTCACCCTTGCGACGCGGCTCAAAGTCTACGGTCCGGCACCGTAAGCATTTAGATTGTGAGGATTGGATACCCGAGGTCTCTTTGGGTCCTTCTTCCAATTCGAATCTCGATCCCTCGGAAATCTTGCCTCCTGGTGATCCTTTTACCATTGTGTGTTCCTCATGGGGATCTGCCAGCAGCAACCCAGTTGAAGTCAGTCCTGGAAACCCAAAATCCTCGAATGTCGGAACCGATAGTCCTGTAGTGAGAACACCATTGCCCTCCGGTATTGGACTTGGAATTGGACTACTTGAGGCTTTTACCCTTCCTGACGATGATGGTAATGATGTTGCTGATGACAGCGACTTCGAAGGCATAGTTACGGAGGAAGAAGGCGATGAAGCTGAAGTGGCCAGCTCTTTAGCTGTGTCTATGAAGGATTACGTTGTGACAGATGTCTGCGATAGAACCCCGCCTTTGAAGAAGAGGAGAATGACCAGCGAGAGTGAGGAGTAAGTTCTCTGGTCATTTTACCCTATATATCTGATCCATGCTATCTCATGTCGCTATTTGCTTTGCTCTTACCATTCTGTGTACGTCAACTCTCGAGCACTGTTATCTCTTCGGGAAATCTCCCTGTTTTTCTTGTATTTGGGATTATTATCCATCGACTATATTTATACTTCTCTCCAACCTGTAGTACTGTATTGTGTATCTCATGTGTCCAAAGGCTATCCCGTGTGCATAATTTCGAATAAAGTATCCTTTTGTGTATGACAGTGACTTATGATAAGGATGGTCAGACAACAATATTAGATTGCGTGAGAATGTTGATCGGATGAGGCAGAGGAACCTCGTTGATCTTATACCACTACATATAACTCACCTCCCTGTCATTTCCTCGTTTCAGTTCCCAAGATTCTTTCTCAAGGTCTGTGCATCATCAATCAGGAACCGGTCTTCCCCTCTTTCATTGGTATTCATAACTGACACACCTTGCCAGTCTCGGACACAGAAGCATTCTCGCATATTCGTGACCGATAAACGCTACAACTCCAGGCTCTTCCTCAGAATCTTTAGAAGCATAAACGAAGCAGAATGCAAGCCATCAAATGTCTGTATAAACTGTGAGGGTACTTGGTCACAACTCATATTGATTAACAGGTGTTGTTGTCGGAGACGGTGCCGTTGGAAAGGTTTGTTACAAATGATCTCTGATATCATTGACTTTTGAATACCTCTTTTAGACATGCCTATTGATTTCATACACGACCAATGCATTTCCTGTAAGTCGTTTTGTCTATCCATCCCATGCAAGATGTTCATATATTACTATGTTACCCAGGGAGAGTACATACCGACTGGTATTCGACATAATCCACAAGCTTGGAGTAATATTTGACAGATTTTATAGTCTTCGACAACTATTCCGCGAATGTAATGGTGGACGGGAAAACCATTTCTCTTGGACTATGGGATACAGCGGGACAAGAGGATTATGACCGGCTTCGCCCACTGTCATACCCCCAAACCGACGTCTTTTTGATCTGTTTTTCTCTCGTCAGCCCTCCCAGTTATGAGAACGTTAGGACTAAAGTGAGTTGCGGGTCCTGTTTAGGGCCATTGATTCTAATGTGCATCGCAGTGGTATCCTGAGATCTCTCATCATGCTCCATCAACTTCGGTAGTTTTGGTGGGCACCAAACTCGACCTACGTGAAGATCCAGTGACGATCGAGAAGTTACGAGACCGGTCAGTTCTGTGGTACTTTCTCCTGAAGGAGAGTCCAATTGCCTTCCCTTCTAAAAAACCTTTCAGCCGCATGACACCCATCCAGTACTCTCAAGGGCTTGCGATGTCCAAGGATATTGGAGCTGTCAAGTACCTTGAATGTTCTGCTCTGACGCAGAAAGGCCTCAAGACTGTTTTTGATGAGGCTATCAGAGCCGTTTGTGAGTCATCTAACATTCTCCCCTGTTGTCGACTAAGGGTACCTTAGTGAATCCTCTACCGCAAGTGAAGAAGGGTAACGGCGGTAAAAAGTGCATTATTGCATGAAAGATGATAATGTCCATATGCGGAGTTGAACTTTGTTTTGTTACCTCTCATTATATCACGTCATTTACGTACGTTCACGGTTCTATGCTTTCCCTCAACCCTATGGATGCTTTTTTTCGTTCTTTACATCTTGGAATTCGTCCACTCACAATTAGACTTATGCATGAACTCTCAAGTGAAACACATGAGTATGATAGGCAACGGCTGATCTATGATCATCAGTAACAAGTGTGTCAAGTACAGCAAGCTTGGCCCCTGCTGTTTCCTGATTCCGCCTGCTTTACCCCTCGTTATCCTGCCCAACCATTTCCATCCATTCTCTTCATTCGTTCGTTTTGACACCTGTATTAGGACAGTTCGGTTCACTACAGAGGCCGCTGTATCAGCGGCAGAATGCCAGTGGAACTTGAACCCGGTCTGGACCTAGCCAGGAAACACACTGTATGTGGTCGATGTACGTTTGATTGTGCGTAGAAAACGCTCATGTTGTATCTGCAGTCAAGGGATATAAACTCCCCTGCCGGTTACGGTCATGCTGCATCACGTTCACAAGACACTAGCGCCTCCGGTATAGCAGAGAGTACGATTAGTGTTTCTCAGTTTCCTCAGCCCCCCGCTTCAATCCCATCTACTCCGATTTTGTCTGAATTCGGATCACCCTTCCCTGCTCGGAGCAATCTCTCGCCCAGAAGTGCGCTTTTGGGGCCACGAAAGCCTCTGCCTGTCCCTGGCGTCTCGAATGCGTCAAACTACAGCTTCGCTCCCAAGAACAAGACTAGTAAATCGAATTTCTCTGGCCGCTCAGGTCTATCAGGAACTTCGACCTCTCCACCTCCTAGCTCCCACCGACCACCACACTCTGTATTTCCTTACGATTGGTACGACGGCGCCTCAAGTATTGGCATGGATGTGACGGACGACAGTCTACTTTCCACCTCTTTCATAACGTCCCTCCTCAAAGAGAATTCGTCCTTTCGGGCAAATAAGTGTCAATCCTCAACCAGCGATGCTTTGAGCAGCTTCTCAAAAATAACGTATCCTCCACTGGCGTCTAGTTATTCCAGTGATACTGTGGGCGCTGCGGACTCCTCGTCGTCTGAAATGCGACTACCTCCACATAAAGTTCAAGCTGGACGGCCTCCTAGTTCCTTTGCTCCCATTCATGAGCCCCAGAGCACCGTGTTGAGAGATTCTGCTACGCTGTATAGAACTAATCAAGATGCTTCTGTTCCCAAAAAAGCCAATGTCGTTCAGACCATACAAAGAGGCTCGGAAATCCATAACCTTCCTTCCAACCATCCTCTTTCGCGCGTTGAGGGTGGTAATACGGTAGGGTCCGATGTACATGCTCTTCAAGTCCACGACAACTCCACTGCTGTTGCGACTCCTAAACTCCATCGACATACTACTTCCAACCTTCAAACTCGAAGTTCCGTGTACCCCACAAAAAGTGTTGTCTCATCATCCATCATTTCCCGCTTGTCCTCACATCGCTCTATAGGACGTATTCATAGATGGAAGAAGCCTCTTCCACCAGTGCCTCTGATCGCCCAAATCCCCATAGCGATCGAGTTAGAACATAAAAAGGCAGAAGAGATGGCTTCTCTGTCCGACCTTGCCAAACGCGCGAATACCCTTGAGCGATATCTTGAAAAGGGCTACCATCCCTACCAGAGTATTAGTTCATATCCGTATCATGCAAGTCGTAGAGGAGAAGGACTGGCTTCAGCGTTTGAGAACGTCAATACTATGCTCCCTGATGTGACAGGAACGACCACGTCCCTGGCGGCCCATTTCCGAAAACCAACACGACCTTCGTGGCCCAGGCATCGTGAGGGCGTAGTCACCGTAGGGTCTGTGCCGCTCAGGCGCAGGACCATCATTTTTCTGGGAATCTTCCTTATCATCTGTCTTGCAGTAGTAGGAACAGCGGTCGGCATCACCATTGGTCGTAAGAAGGCCAGTGCGACTGTGTGCCCTAACAACCTAGCTGGTGCTGCTTGTAATCTCAGTGAGTGACTATTTATCGCACGAGATGAACAAATCGCCCCGACCCTGACTTTCATTTAGATTCAACTTGTGTCTGCACTTCCATACAATCTGGACAATGCGATCCTCTGGCTCAAAATATCATTGATCTTGTTCCAAGTCTGAATCGACTCTTTCTTTCAAATCGAACAAGCAATGGCGTTTACAACAATATCCGGTTAACACAGAGCTCTGCCAACTGCGCTTCACAATCAGTCCTCGTAGATGTTGCGCCAGCGCTGACGTCGCAGATTTCAGAGAATGTGACCCGCTGGGCTCAGACGGCACTACTATGGAATATAATTGAGTCGCAGAACCTTACAGCCAATGTCGCGCTACAGAAGTTTATACAAGCTGCTCCATGGCATGCTCTCAATCCAGCTAGCGAAACCTCACTCTTCACAACTACGGAATCCGGATTCATATTCGACTTTGCTGCACAGGAAGTCAGGGAACCAAACGTTTCTTTCGTGGCCGCTGGGCAGCCTACAGCTGCTCAACTATCTCAGATTGGATCGACTGCTCGATCTGCGCTAGATCGAATGTATAGCTTTGCTTCTGGTGGGTGAATTGTCCTTGAAAATCATTAAAAGGCTGGCTTATGATGTCCTATAGCCTCATCTACGCAACATCACAAAGCGCTGGAGAATTATTGGACCAGTGTTCTCAAACAAAATCTGAGTGACCTGCCAACCTTCATGACGGCGTTTAGCATCTCTCCGATCCTTTTACCCTTCGACGCTACTCTGACGCAACAGCCGATGTCACTCAATTCCCTCCTGACTCCCTCTTCATCTGCACCTTTCCCGCCTCCCCTTGGCTGTTACCCAAGCCTTAATAACAGTCAGTTACAATTGATCAACGCAATCGAAGGACCGGTATTTGGTTTATCCTCCGTGTCTCCTGCAAACCGCTTCGATCCAGCTTGCTATCCCGACCGGCCGATATACGGAGTTTTAAACGTGTTACGTCTGCGTCAACCATTCCTCGATCCTAGATCGGGAATCGCTAGGCAGGCTGCCGTCCTAAAGCGTGGCGTGAGTCCACGAGTCATCATTCGCCCCGGAGCCATTTTAAGTCCGCTACCTGGCCCTTCGAATGTCAGTATAGTTACTGTCGAGCAATCTGATCCTCGACAATATGGGACTTTGGGGCAATTCCACCACGTTGCACTCCGATATTTATCTTCTATCCCAAGAGTTGAGGTTGCAACTGCTCTTGTATCATATATTCTTGCATCGGCCTCGATTCAGGTAATCCCACCTGCATCAACGTCCATTCTCTTCAGTTCCCTGTCCACAATCCCAATCATCGAAGTAGCAGTCTTTGGAACTGTGTCCCCCTCAGATATCAGTTCTGCAGCATCTGCTTTCACCACTTCCTCAGGCTCCCTATTCTTTGGCTCTGACCAGGGGACCGCCCTTCGGAAGTGGGTCATCACCGGCTGCTCTGGCACCACTATATGGGCGGAGTCACCTCTATCGCCTCTTGTCGTTCGGGACAATAATTTCTCTGATGAAATATTCAATCAGACGTGGAATGCGGTTTCAACGGCCCTACATGACGGTATTGGAAATATCGGACTCGTCAATATTACAGATACCTTCAGAAAGACTAAGAAATTCACTTCGTCATGATAATTTACTTCCATTTATACACTCGGAACAGATATCCCCGGATCTAGATCTCCTTTTGCATATGTAGTTTACTTATACTTATTCGTTATGTTGCGTTGTGACCGCCCAATCCATTGTTATTGTTATCATGCCTATCACGCGTATGAGATTCAAGTCTCAAATGAACTGCAGGCTTTCAGGTGCTAAGTCAAATCTATCATGATGACACGTGCTGTTCAGTCAGCTACTCGGAGTTACAGTATACCCTGTTTCTTGTCCATTTTGTCGTATAACGACGCACACTACTGCTGTAATGCCCAAAGTTCAACAATCATCAACTAATCGAGCCGTCTCCTCAAGTCCTCTGTCCAATGGATCCCACCCTAATGTCCTCAAGCGAAATCAGGTACATTATTCTGTTTACCGCACCAATTAATTGACCCTTTGACCTTGACTCCCAGGCTTGTCATCAAGTACAGTAATTTTGAGACTTTTTTCCAGTGAATTGATACCAGACTTTCAGTGTCGTCGGAGAAAATTGGTGCGTACTTTGACCATAGGATGTGAAGTCGAAGATGTACACCGTGCCTATTAGAAATGGTAATTTTTGTTTCATGGTACAAACTCGTTCTTCTGAATTAATGTCTGCTGACAGTGACGCTAAAAGACCATGTTCAACATGTATACGATCACATGCCCATGCAGTGGCCCATGCGCCGCCTGGAACCAGCTTTCCTCCGAAGCCAGAGTGTACCTTTGACGACGGTCTGTGTGCTCGTTCTGTACAATGAATGCCTCTGAAATTGCGGTGCATCAGTTGCAGAAAGCAATACCTCTCTGTCCGAAGGACCGAGAAGCCGACATGAAAAGCTAGAGAATCGCATACGTGCGTCCGCTCCGTTAAATTTGGCACTGACCGATTTCATTTTCATATAGACGAGCTTGAGATCCTGTTATCTCAAAAAGATGCTACAATACGAGACCTATCATCTCATTCTTCTGACATCCCCGCTGTACTTCTTACCGGCCTTTCTCCCCAAACCGTCAGTCAAGTAGCCCCCAAAGCGACCAACCTGACTTCCGAGTTCAGCGGCACCCAACTATCAGCACAAACATCAAGTCCTAGGTCACCACTGACGTCTCATTATTCGAATGGAACAATTAGCAGAGTTTTTGATAGAGAAGAGGCCCAATTCCCCCGGCAGGTCAACTTCTCGTCTACACACGTCTTCAGCAGTCCAGAGCATACGGTCCCTTCCGAGTCTTCTTCGAGTTTGGATGTCATGTGGCCCAGTTGGCCACCGAACTTGCCTGGTCCAGAGCTACTTCATCACTTGTGAGCTAAAGCTAATAACAGAAACTTTCCGCCTGATTCTCTAATTCACATTGACAGAGTAGAAGTATTCTTCAGGTTCCATCCTCACGCAAATCGCCTCTTCCATGCTGCAAGTTTTAAAAGTACCCTCTCATTATCGCCGAGCCACATCAAATTTCCTTCAACTCCAGTCCTTCATGCGATATGTGCACTAGGTAGCCTTTACACTGCTGCGGTCACATCACCTCCGCTGCCAGATTTCCAGCAATATCCCCCAGGTAATTTTTTCTAATGCAGCCGATTAATTTATTCGACAACCTTGCCAATAGACGAGATATTTCTACAACGACAGCGCATCAAAGAACATCGCGTTGACTCTTTTGCCGAGCAGCAAGCAAAATACGCACGTGAAACAGCTGATCACTTGAATTCTCTTGGAGAGGATCTTTTTCAGGTCTTGCAAAGTGAGTCATAGCGAATGTTGCAGCCAAGGAGAAGATTGACAGAATTTAGCAAATATTATTCTTTCCTGGTTCTACTGGTCTCACTCAAGGTACTTTTTTCTGTACTCATGCTTTCCGGAACGTTGATACAAACAGTCGTCAAAGATGGGTAGATGTAATTGAATGAAAGATCGTGTTGGATGTCTTTCTTATCATCTTACCAGGTATTTCTATTCTCAGCTCATTCAATGCGGTTGTCAGTCCCATTGGGGTTAAACATGTGCCCACCTTTTCATTCGATCTCTAACTCCGAGCGACCGGTGTCCATTCTGGCTCCCGCTCGGAATGTGATCGAGGATGAAATGCGGCGCAATGCATTCTGGTTGGCATATGCAGTCGAGAGACAGCATGGATGTAGCAATGGCTGGGCTCTTAGTCTGGATGATCAAGATATTTCTCAACTATTGCCCGTACGAGGTGACCAATTTGAACACAGTGTAAGTTCACACTTGTGCTCTCCGGCAAAATTTCATTGTCTGCAGATCTTGGTGTCCCCACAAGAGCGACAATGGGCCCATACGAGAGATCTCCTCCTTGTGCATCCGGAAGAACAGACCGATTCCTTCATTCTGTATATCAAAGGAACTATAATGATATGTACGCATACTATGTTCCTTTCCACGCATGAATACCTATGCTCAGCGACGTATAGCTCGGGTGAAGTCATTCAACTTGCGCTTTCGTGCACGTCACTTTGTCGGAGACGCCGCAGTTGCAAGTCATGCCAGCGATGGTCTCGGATCCTCGGATTTTGTTGATCCCAGAGGTTCTCCTGCCTTTGTCGAACTTGATCATATCGTTTCCTCTTTCCGGGCGTTATTTCCCTCACATTTGAAAAATCCAATTAGAGACAATATCGTCGATAATCATCTCTATACCGCATTATTAATGCCCCATGTGTGAGTTATGTGGCCGTTTACTGAAGAGCCATGATTGATGCAAACGACCTAGCGCCACTATTATACTTCACGATCCCCATGCAGATGTTCTCCAATCTGGTTGCATATCTGCTTTGAAAATTTTGACGGCCGCGAGAGCAATCCTTGATCTAATCTACAGTGTCTGGTCAACAAGTTATGATATCAGTCTCTTGGATTCATTTTGTTCGGTGCGGCTTTTATTAGAATGCTATTGGCAGTCTAATGTTTTCCTTTCGCAGTTTTGCTGGTTTTCTGCTGGTAGAGTTCTTGTGCGGTTCCTTCTGGCAGCGCAGGATGCTAAAAGTGTAGACCAAATCTCTACATTGCGAGCAGAACTTGACTTCGTGCAGTGCGTAATTTGAACAAGCTTCATTTGCCCCCGATGGCCGAACGTTTTCTTGGCAGATCTGCAATTTCCAAAATGGGTCAACGAATTCCACTGGCTTTCCGCTTTGCCAGACTCCTGGAAGACCTTGTGATTAGGAAGTGTGGACCGTTAACTGGGACTCCTGTGGCAATAACGTTTCCGCGCCCTTTTGAGCCGTCTGTGATTCAAGCTATGTTTCGGCAAAGTTGCTACCGTGAACAACAAGGAATTCCTCATGAGGGTTTGCATGAGCCAGGGTCATTCTTATCACTCGCTTAAGCCTCGTTCCCTTTCTTGATTGACTGACTTTCTTGTCATACAGCAAGTCTATATTAGGCTTTTACAATTTCTCTGATGGAATCTGGTTCCTACATTTCATTCTCTTTCAATTCAAGTATATCATGAAATTTCCTTACATTCAAATGTACAGTCGTGGACAAGCAAAGACAATAAATTTGGTAGTTGCTGAAGGAGGTAAAATCATGGCAATCTGACCTCAGATTCAGACTCATGATGTGAATATACACCTTAAGTCTAAATCTGTCATTTTAAGGCTTAACCATATGATATCAACCTTCAAACCTTAATAAGGCTTAACCCCTTACGTGGTTGAACACTGTCGTACTCTGCTCGGAACGGACACGCAAGGACGGCTGGGTAGGAGCCTGAGGATGATACATCAGGTTGTCTGCACGGGCCGATGCGTCCAAGCTTATTTGACAAACCCACACATTTTCATGGAAATTGAGTTCAATCCTTCATTCTGTCTCATCTTCGCACTTGGGTCCTGGGGTTTCAAGTTTAAGTACCTTAGCGCGAAGACGAGCCAGTGCGCTCAAACTATTCGCAGCGTCTCACACCCAACAACAGACATCGTGTGTAGTTGTTCCAGTCTCTCCCGGAACAGGCATGAACAAATGATTCATTGTCAGGGAGTGGCAGGCTGATGACATACACTACTTACGTGGATCATATTGTGACTGACAATGATCGGTCGTAACTTCAAGTTTCAATACAATGTTCACAGTATCTGTACTTGGTCCACTCGGGACGTATACCCACGAAGTGAGATTGTCCAATGCGCAAGATTCTCTTTCAATATCATTCTTCGATAGGCTGCCTACAAATTATTCGGAACAAACGCCTTGTATGACGAGAAAGATACCATTCAAGGAAGGTTTTTCAGAATGCTCTAGTCCAAGTCTAGACTCACCCATCCCAGCTATCTTCAATTCTCTTTCCACTGCAGACTTAGGTCTTGTACCACAAGAAAACTCCATATTCGGGAGCGTCGTCGAAACATACGACACTCTGCGCAATACGGGATTTGTCCGCGGCGAGATAACATTAGAGGTGCAGCACTGTCTTCTTGTTAAGCCCGGCGTCGAACTCCACGACGTGGAAAAAGTTTTTAGTCATGAACAAGTCCGTCATGCATTTTTCCAGTATCCGAATGAGGTTTGACCATTCTGAGAGCAGGCGCTAGGTCAATGTCGCAACTTTATCCTAGCCCACTTTCCCAACGCATTACTGGTCAAGACATCTTCCACAGCTGCAGCAGCGAGATGCATTCTAGAAAATCCTCCAAATTGTGCTGCTATCTGTTCGAGAGTCTGCGCCGATTTGTTCGGCTTAACGATACTCTTCGAAGGAATTCAAAACGAAGCTGGTGAGCAATTTCATAATTTGTCTAGAAAGATGATATTTGTCTGAAATTCAGCTCTAAGTGAACTTTACTCGCTTCTACCTTATTGCTCGTGATCAGGACACCGCCAATCCTGAGACGCCCTATGAAAGAAATTTCAACCGAGGTCTCGTTCGGGTCTCATTAGAAGCTCCTCAGAGGTCGCCGTCTCAAACAATATCTCAAATCTTGACAGTACTCGATATGGAGGTGTTACGCATCGATCGCCGGCCATCCCTTCAAAGCAATTTCTCTAACATATACTTTGTGGAAATCCAAGCAAATGCCGTCCAACAGGGAAAGGAAACCTGTTTTTTGGATGCTTTGCAAGCTGTACAGAAAGCAGGAGGAGATGCTAAACTGATAGGATTATGGTGATATGCAAGTGCTCTTAAGTACAATCATAAATCCCTTTATACAGGTCTTATATAGATAGCCGATCAAGAGGATACATAATATATTCTTGGAACTAAGTTAGTTTCTTGTCCTTCTGTAGTACTGCTGTTTTTGATCAATCTTGCTTAATTGACATGCTCGTACTGCTGACAGCCAATGATGTTTCCTTTAAGAATAGTGAAAATGAAACCTGTCACGCCATTTTCGGTGCACATATTTCAGGTGAAAGGCATTAGACAACGGAAAATGCAAAAGCTGACGAAGAGACAAGGTTCGGACAATTACATAAGCTTGAGTGACCATACGATCAAGTCATGTGCAGTATTGAGTATTGTCACATTTACCTGGGCCTTCAGACAATGACTGCCAATCCACTGGTTGGGCCTTCGCCTCTCAAAGACATAATAAATCCTCAGTTCTACCAGAATAACTTTACTGTAGAACACCATGTTAAGTCTGAGTTGGCAATCAAACTTGATAAAGGTAAGTCTATCCTGAAAAGAAAGACTCGTTTTACTGACTGATATATGTACTTTGCCCAGATGACCAGATTTGTCGGTTGGCTCTCACTCCTGCTGGTTGTCCACTTGGTCCTCTTCACTTTCCACTACGTCACACTTCTCCTTCCGCACAAAATTTTCAGCCAACCAAGTTACCACCAACACATCCTCGTGAACGAGAAAGATTATCCACTGTCTGCAAACATTGGTTGCGAGGTTTATGTAAGAAGGGAGATGCTTGCGAATTTCTTCATGAATATAACTTGCGACGGATGCCAGAATGCTGGTGGTACGCTAAGTATGGTTATTGTTCTGCTGGGGATGAGTGCCTATACGCGCATCCTAAGGAGCGAAAAGTAGAGTGTCCAGACTATAACAGAGGTTTCTGTAAATTAGGTGTGTTCTGTAATATTTTCGATCGAGATATGTTTTTAATAGATCATCTAGGCCCGACGTGCCCCCGAAAACACGTTCGCAAAGTTGCATGTCAATTGTACTTGACTGGCATCTGTCCTCTTGGACCCGATTGTCCGCGCGGCCAGTACGTATGTTTCCTTTCTCCTTCCTCTGTGCTAATCCCAGCCATGGTAAGTCCAAAGCCCGGTATTCCACTTCCGCAGGCATATGATCCCCCTTCTCCACCATCAAGTCGTGAACTTGGGCCACCTCCGCCAGGTTACGGGAGATATGCGGATTTTGATCGCGGATTTGGAAACGGAACCGTGCCTCATGGTGGGGCTTCAAACGGTCCACCAGGGCCACTTAGAAGGAATTTAGATGAGGTTCTTTGCTTCAAGGTGTGTCCAGTATATTTAATCAGACATTGGTGATTTTTAAATGCCTCGTAAAGTGTGGAGAGAAAGGTCATTATGCTAATCACTGTCGCAACCGAAATGTTCCAGGCAATAGGGGAGGAAACGAACGGGTGAAGAGGTATGGAGGTTCCGACGACTAGGGGTTGATGAGCTACGGGGTCATCGTGCTCCCTTAGTAGAAGAGACTGATTCAGTAGCAGCTGAGAACTGTTGACTATGGGACTTGAGCTTGAGGTGTATTAGTTTGGTCATATTTATAACATTGACATAGCTGCATATTGAATTTTTATGAGGTCATTGTGACTACTCCAAATTCTACGAAAGGTGAAAGCCAGCTATTTGCACACACAGTAAGTACACATGGGCTGGCAGAAGACATTCACCTTGTTGGAGAAGACGAAAGGCTGTCACCTGGTCACGAAGGAGATCCTGGCTGAGATTGGATCTGGTCTCGAGGGGGTACAGGTATGGTTCAACCCTTATGTTGCCTCCTGAAACTGTAGAAGACATTTTTGCTCACCAAATCTTGAGGCTGGCATGCTTTTCCTTTTCATGTTAGCAGAGTCAACTGTTTAGAAGAAAAAAGCCTGTTTTGTGACGTTATCGATTCTTCTAGAAAACATACCTCTGCTGCTTTGACTGTCAATGAGAACTATGACAGAGGTCTCGTCTCTTACTCTGCCTTGAGATATCCCACTTTGATTGATGTCGCTTTCTCTTTAGATGTTCGTACAGGTGAGAGTATCGGCACATGTTGCTGTATATATTCTGACTTATCTAATGACAGACATGGACATGGCTCTTGATGCTATCGTACCTGAAAGCTTTGACTGGCGGCATACCGATGAAGGACCCGAGTGTGTCCACAAGTTATACTTTCCTGCAGAATTGTCTATTTGACCTATGGTTCTCTTCTCCAGTGATTCGTGAGTCGCTTCTTAGTTTCGCACTACTGAGGGATCCCTACCACCATTGCAAAGTGTCTCCCATACAAAAGCATCTCTGATTGGCAGTTCTATCTCGATCCCTATCACCAACGGAAAGTTGAATCTTGGCACATGGCAGGGTATGTCGTTTCGGGATTGAATGAACACGTTTTAATGTTTGGACTTGGAAGGAATATATCTAACAGAATTCAGATATCGATCTCACTCGAGGACGATTGTTGCAACGATCATGTAAGTGCTTGGCACCCTGTGATACCAACAACAAAAACCGATGGAAGTGATTTGGACCCAGATCGTGATTGACAGCTAAACGGACTTGTAATGCCTTCGACCCTTGTACTATTTTTGCAAAAATTGCCAGTTTATTGAGTAGCAAGGGAGCAATACATGCTGATTTCTTTAAGTCCTCGGCGGATTGCATTATCAAGCTGAATTTAAGCTTGAAGCAGGTGGTAGGAAAGTGAGAACGAGCCACGTGCTGCAGAGAGAACATATTTATAATGTCTTAGTTATTCATGTTGCTGTGCCCGTGCCACGACTGAGCGCTTCTGTGTTGGCAGATATTGCCCTCACTTCCATCTCCGAGAACACCGCTCAAGTGTATTTCCAATTTTTAATTCTTCGCTACTCCTGCTTTGGTCCTTTCCTGTTTCATTGCCTATGCCGAGGGCCCCGAGCGCTGCTACTCCATCTTCCAGTCGTCCAGCGCTTCGACGAAATCAGGTTGGTACCATATCGAAACTGACCCTTTTGACTTGTTTTTAAAGTTGTCCAGGCGTGCCGCTCTTGTCGCAAGAAGAAGCTAGTATGTTACCAACGTCATTATACCTACAGCTGTTTTATCTGCCTTGATAGAAATGTGATGCTGCTCGGCCACACTGCGGAACATGTGTTAGGTGAGATTATTGTGCTGGTGAAGCATCCTTGAAGGGGATGAACGGTTTTTAGAGCTTGGCAGAACTTGATTAGTGTCCCTGCACCAGTGGGATACGCGTAAGCCAGGCCTGTTGTCCCTTGAATTAATAGGGTATTGATCCTGTCTATATGAATTTTAGACATCCTACAGAACCGTCTTGCTCGTACGATCCCGTTGAGGGATTGATGCTCGCGCCTGACATTGATCCATTGGAGAAAATCAAGCAACTCGAGGACCAGATATGTATGTATCTGTCATCTTTTCATTTGGTGATATTCACGCCTTGTACAGCTCTTCTGAAATCTCGTCTGTACGAGCACGAGATGAGGCCCAGTTCTGTATCTTCTCATCAGTCTTCCAATTTGTTGTGTCCAGACACGACGTCGCCTGCCTCTACATCCTCTTGACCATCATCCGACATCAGAGGAATATCCCTACCCTATGTATCATTATCTATGATGAACACCGTTGCGCCCAGCAGTCCTGGACCACCCTTCCGTGGCCAAATTCGGGCTCCTGAAAATACATTGGACAATTCCACGAGTAGGCGGGACACGTCAGATACCTATATCGATCTATCGTTCTCGGGTTGGAACCCTGACCTTCCAGATCCTGCCACTTTAAATCACTAGTAAGTGTCCTTCTGATTCTTTTACATCGATGTGCTCACAAAGCTGCCTCAGTATTGATGTCTTCTTCAAATGTGATCCCTGTGGATCCAGGGTTTTGCATCGGCCATCTTTCCTTGCATCCGTGCACCTTCTTCCTAGAGATCCCGGATTTCCCCATTCTGCAATTCTTCACGCTATAGTTGAGTGTTCTTTTATGAACCATACGTCTGTACTAACACGTCTTAGTGTGCATCAGCTTCTCGCTGGTCGCCCCAAAATGTCATCACACTCCCTGATGGTAGTCGACGTGATCAATTCGCCGAATTTCACGCGAGCAAAACTCGACATTATATTGACAAAACCATGGCAAGTGGGGACGACATTTTTTCCGTCATGCAAGCATGCATCCTTCTTTCGTGGTACTTTTATCAGGAAGGCCGTTGGGTGGAGGTCTGGATTTTTGCTGCTTTTCAAACGCGGGTTGCTGTGCCACTTCGACTTAATTATCCTGGCACCTTCTCTGCTCATGAGAATAACTCTCCTGGCGCCTACCTGGCACCTCCAAAAGACCTACGTGATTTAGAGTCGAGGCGTCGGACATGGTGGATGACCATCTTATTTGATCGTATCGCTTCTGTTGGGGGCTGGATTCATGCCGTAGA
Organism: Termitomyces sp. DKA64; assembly: GCA_017657295.1. Taxonomy (NCBI): domain Eukaryota; kingdom Fungi; phylum Basidiomycota; class Agaricomycetes; order Agaricales; family Lyophyllaceae; genus Termitomyces; species Termitomyces sp. DKA64. Next base: position 143,114 of record JAGGAV010000004.1, on the reverse strand, counting down.
TGAACGAGACCTTGGGACTGAACTTCCCTTGCGGACACACGATTTCGAATCTGAGGTTAGTTGTACTTACTTCAACTTGCGACGACTTGGTTGACTTGAAATATTCATAGGCTGCTATACCGAGCAATCCGCAGGATATCTCCACTCCGGATTTGTTCACGCGACATCCAGTACAGTATACAGATTCTTTCCTTCTTCTCATTAAAGCGGTCATGCTCTTTGGGCGCGTCACTGATTTTAACGTCCGGGGTAACTTACGTGCGCCTACCGCACCGAGCAAAAATCAGAATCCTTTTTTCCTTGAGGGATTCGAGGAACTAGATAATTTGATTAGTTCTGGCTTTTTGCAGAGTTTGCCACAGATGTTCAAAAATAATACAGGTGTTACTGATGCGCCCGAGGGTACAAGGCTGGACACGGACCTTTATATGGTCCATATTATCCCTCATGCGTAAGTTTTGATCAGCTTGCTGTAGAGGTTGCCTTAACGGATATCGTAGTGCAACGATAACACTTCACAACCCCTACATTGACTTTACGAATCCGCAGTCAGTGTCCTCTAAACGGTGTGTCGACGCGGCGCGGAGCATCCTGAGTGCATACTACACGCTGTCAGCCACATCTCTCGATATTACCCGCTTGCATCCGTTTGTCGCAGTGAGTTGCCCGGTCGGTTCTAGTGTCACGGCGTAAACTGAACATTTATTATCAGATATGCTGGTATCTTGCTGCTGTCGTCCAGATACAGTTATGCAAGTACTTCATAGAAATAGGCGATACGGAACGCGAATCAACGGTTTGGGGTGACATCAACGTGTTACGGTTTGTAATGCATGACATGTCTCGACTACTGATGAGCACTGAAGGACTTTAGGTTTGCAATGATGGAGTATGGCCATCGGTCTCCTATTGGGGGTAAGCCGTTTTTCTTTGCTCCACGAATCATCATATCATTCATTCTATTTTAGCGCGGCAGGAGAGGCTTCTGCAGGGGCTGATGCGTGAAATCGTACGTACGACGGCACACAAGCAGCCTTTAGAGGTGGGAGTGCCACTGTACCCATTCTCACATAATACCTTATTCCGAAAGGACGAAGAGTCAAGGCTGGTGCCTTGAGGGATGGAGGAGTACCCTTGCCGATGATACATCGGCAGCCACTGGTCATACTTAAGTTTCGACATCGCACCAACGGCCGTTGTCATCAAGGATAATCGGTCGTTGTCTGGTTCACGTGTGTGGAGTACAATAGGTTTCTTGGACGGATGGTTTTTAGTATATGTAAACATTTCGTATGTAAAGTCTGTATTGTATGTAATTGCTTGACATTAAGAATGATCTTTGATGTTTCCTTCTCTCTCCAGCATTTCGTTGAATTTGGCTTGTTCTGCGGCACGGTCTTCATTGCGTGATCGTTGGAAGTCTAAATCTAGATCAGAATTGACAGAAGGCACGCGGGTCCTTTCATGGCTCTGACGGAGGGCGTCCCATGAGGAATTGGTTGCTGTATGTGCATTGACAGCGCGAATTTGATCCCACTTGCTTGGGGAAATTGTAGAAGGCCCTTGAATATCTGCTGTTAATGGGGATGACGTTCCTAAGTTTGGAAAAAATGTCGGCCAAAAAAGAACGGGTGGAAAATTGTGGCTTGTCAGACCTCGAGTGCCAGCTACAGACAACTCGGAACCTAATCTGACGATATGGGGACCCGATGGTGCAGGCAAGCCAGAATTCCTTTGAATGTTCTCGAGGGCCTGTGCAAAGCCAGAAGGATTTTCAAGGGAGCGAACAAATCTAAGGTGGGCGGAAATTTTCATCACGTAGGCCGCGAACAAACCGCCGCCTCCAACAAGGGCCGCGAAGGAATATGTGCGAAAGACCGACCCGGAGGGCTTGCGGCGGATCATAAGGGCGGAAGCAACTAGGAGGCTGATTGCCTGGATAAGGAATTAGAGTGAGTTGAAAAAAAAGGGAAGCCAACGGACGGGATAATGGCGGTGGTAGCCAGCCGAGAAGCGGGCGGCGGCTTCATAGTCGTTGTGCGAAACGTTGCCAGCGTCGCGCTCTGGGGCGAGAAGGGCCTCTGTGGTGGAACGGTTTGAGAATGTACGATCGAACCAGCGGGGGTGATACTTCAGGGGCTTTGGCTCCAGAGCGTCGAGTGACATGGGAATTGAAAATTGAAATTATGAAGTATTGTCTTAATTCTAATTAGTCGTTGTTTATTCTTATACCATGGACAACTCGCAAGGCGAGAGCAGCCCGCCGCTGCCGCCGCCAAAGCACGTCCCCCCGCCGCTCTCGCTTTCCCCCGCCGCCAATGCCCCAGCCATTCCCCTCACCCCACCCACCCCATCCGACCCTGCCCGAAAGTCAAACCCCCTCACTGACCTCATCGACTCCGAAAGGTCCTATGTCGACCAACTCACAGGCATCATTCGCGTCTGTCTCTGCCTTCTCTTCCCTCTCCACCTCCTGACTGCTCTCCAGAAAGTTGCTGCCGCCTGGTCACGTTCAAATCTACCCCCTCCTGAACTTGACTCCATGTTTCGCAGCGTAGAAGGTGTTTACAAGGCCAGCAGGTCCTTTCATGCCGTACCCACTCTCCGTTCTCGCGCCTCTCGTCTACTCATCCATCTTACAGAAACTCAAGGAGATCGGTACAAGTCCATCAAATCCAAAAGCTCTCGGCGACCTCCTCATGCGATGGGTTCGTGCCATCTCACCCCGCTTTCTCCTTTATTCTTATCGTCGATCAGATTGATGACCTTCAGGGACCATACTCCAATTATTGTTCCAAGTATCTCTGCGGCTTTGATGTCTGGGAACCCATCCGATCTAACGCAAAACTCGTCAACATCCTGACCACCTTTTCTGCCTCCAATCCCCCTCCGTCCTCTGCTGTCGCCTCCAATGCAATCAACCCGCATATCTGGACACTCGATGACTTGTTCCTCCTTCCCAAAGCGAGGCTTAAATACTACAAGAAACTTTATGGTCGTCTCCTGAAAAGCACCGCTCCCGGAAAGAGCGACCATAGACTACTCATTGGTGCACTAGAAACCCTCGATGTGCTATTGGGAACCCTCGAGAGCCGCAGCTCTATCAGGGTCGGGGAACCGGACGCTGCATCGCTCACTCCTCCACTCCTAACTAATGGAGAACCAGTTGAAGAGGTTGTGATCGACCTAAGAACTCAGAGTGTTATCGAGCAACAGAATAAGCAAAACTCTGATGTACGATCAAGTGCAGATACACATACCGGGAGTGAAAGTAATTCAGCTCGTGATAGCAGCGTCTCCGGCGGGTGAGTTGATGTGTATCCTCAATGATCCGCTTCCGGTCAATGTTGTTCAACACAGTGAGCGTTACTCGGGAGAAACACCAGCAACTACGCTCAGTCGCGCATCGTCTGCAACTCTTTCGATGCCATTATCAGATCTCGAACGCCGGTTGTCCACGCAGCGGACTCTCGATATCTTTACTATGAAACCCAAAGTATGTCAGTCCCATACTGAATTCTGACGTCCTATCCTTATCTTCCTACAGGTTGTCCGTTTGCAAATGGCACCGCCTTCACTCACTTTTACTCGAGAGCTCCGTCTCTCCATGGACGTCGTCATTCGCTTTACGGCACAGGCCACGGGGATAGAAGTTGTTCATTCCCTCGGTCACATTTATCTTCTTTCCGATCTTTTCTTGGTAGCAGAAAAAATGACGCCACAAGAAAAAAGCCTGTATGGACAAGACGGAGCCGACCTGTGGCTCTCGTATCCTCCTCTTGCAGGGAAGGTGTTGCGGGTATTTGAAATACCTGAACAACGTGTGTTTTTCCAGTTCTTTTGTTGCACTAAATTTTCCATTGAAAATTAACCAGCCAAATCGCTACGGTTGGTAATCATGAGGAAAGAAACTCTCTTTCTTGAGACTCCGTCAGTGGAGCTTCGAAACTCTTTGCTCACTCAGTTTAGAGAATGCATTGAATTTTCGCAGTCGCGTTGGTTTTTCTGTTATTTTGATTATCATATGTTCTTATCGATTTCCCCAGTTCCGCCCGCCTCGAAGGTACCCCCACCTCCTGTGCCACCATTGAATGGCCTCCTCCGTGGGCCAGCCAATCCTCCCCTTCCCTCTCGTCCCTCATCAAATCCCATCAACAGTCGCAGTCCAAGCCCATTCAATGGATCATCGCAACAATCCAGCCCAACGGCTGCCCCCCCGCTCAATTCCAATCCGCCTTCGTACCGTGACGATGGAGGTGCAGCTGATACTATGGCAGGGCCATCTTTAGGTGATCAGAATCCGCAGGGGGCTCAGAGACAGCTCCCAATAAACAATTCCCTTCCACCATCCACCTTCCAGAGGATCCCGCCGACAGGACAACCAGTGTCACATGGTAACGGGCCTATACCTATTCAAGCGCCGAGTCGGACTACTGGTTTCGGATATCAAGGCCCTTCCCGGCCTGGGTCTGGTCCGTCTCTTCCTCCCGTTCCCGGCTCTCTTTTCTCTAGTCCTGGACAGGGACAAGTCTTTGGTAGTCCTGGTTCTATTCCCCCGGGTCCCATTGGTACCCCTGGACCTGGTTCAGTTTTTCCAGGTCGCGGTCCGGGTCCTGGCTTTGGCGGCCCCGGTCCTGTTCGTCCTGGTCCTAATTTTGGTCTTGGTCCAGGTCGCGGTCCCAGTCCCAGCAGACAACTTCAAAATCCACCGGGTTGTTCGTATGGACCCCCACCTACCCAACCAGGTCCCAATCAACCATTTCCCTCAAACCGTGCTGGCTCAAACGGACTTCCCCCAGGAGCCCTTCCACCGAACATATACCCCCTACCACGTCCTCCTTCAGAGCCAGGTCTTCCGAGTGGCCCTCCTCTCGGGATACGGAAAAGTCCATCTGGCCGTTCTCTTACGTCCCAGTACTCTCATTATGAAAATTCGGGCGCTGCTGCGCCACCTGTACCAGCTTTCCCTGGTGGCCAGCCCCCTAGCCTCAGCAGCTTCCCCAGGAATAGCTCATATAGTAGTCTTCCTGCTCCCCAGCCGCGTCCCATTCTGCCCTCACTCCAACTTGCCTCCCGCTCGGTCTCTATGGTTGAATTCGACGAACCTAGTCCACCCAACTCTCCCGTCCAAGAAACTTCACGGCCTATGGGACCGGTAACATCTACAATTTCTGCACAGATGAAATGCAAGGTGTTCCTCCAGCAACAACACGCGCAATGGAAGTCGTTGGGTTCGGCTAAGCTCAAGCTTTACCGTCAGGACCCAACCAATATCAAACAGCTTGTTGTGGAGGCGGACAATAAAGAAAAGTCTATCATGATTTCCACTATAGTTCTCACGGATGGCGTGGAACGAGTTGGAAAGACTGGGGTGGCTATCGAACTCAGTGACGAAGGACAGCGCACAGGCATTATCTATATGATTCAATTGCGCAACGAGAATTCGGCTGGTGGGTTATTCGACAGTCTCTTACAGGGATCTGATAGAGCAACGAGAAACTGAATTCTCGGACTTCGACGTTAGTCTTCTAAGTTAGATGTATGTATACAAGGCAGACACCACCCGCGGACGATATTACTTCATACAATCCTTTCTGCTACTTTCAGTCTCTGCTTGGATTGCTTAGATCATTCATTCAGGATTTAATTTGTCTCTTGGACCAGCTAAATTCCGCAGCCAGTGAAACATGATCACTGCTACTGACCCCTATCTGTGGGAGGCCGCGTTCGAGGTCCTTCGTTCTATGTGGTGAGAGGAGGGCGACCACCTTTGACTCTCGATCGATCGGGTCCAAGACGAAGATATAATCTGGAAGGGAAAGTTCTTAACCGTTATGACACTCGACAAGATTAACAGATACCAACCGAGAGTTGTCTTCCAATAGTGTGTATAGCTCGTGTACTCTGGTTCATGGTGACCCCGTCTGTCGGATCCCAAGGTAACTCTAGAACCAAATGTCCGCAAATCGCCAAGGTCCTTGACCTTGGCTAACCCGACGTCGTAGGCGCTGCGTAACCTTGGCATGCAGGCAAAGAATTTGGACAGCTCAGTAAATGAGAGAAGTCCATCCGATGGTCTGGCAGCTCGAGCAGATGTTATCACTTTGTCTGGATCTCCAGTTTCCTCGTTACCCTCCCCTGCCTCAGGCCTGGGATCTGGTAGCACAGAAGGATCGACAGACATGTGAACAACATAGGATGGAGTTAGATCATCTTTTTGCTCAGGAAGTATCGAGTCTCCAACAAGAAGAGAATAAGCGATATCGTCAGGTGCAAAGTTGAAGTCTGCTCAGAACATGTGAGGAGTGCCGAGACGAGAAAGAAATAAATCGAGCTCATTTCACCTCCACCAATGATACAGGGCCAATGTTCGACGTCGAGTTCTTTTCTAAACTTGTTTGTTTCTCTTACCAATATTCCAGCCTGTCTGATTCAATAGTTTCTTGTCAGCCCAACCACTTATGAGACGAGTTGTATGTTTAGCGTACCTTGCTCTTTCATACGTGTATCTATGTTCAAAATTATAGTTCTTGGTACTTAAATGTGAATGCAGATCACGGACCTCGGATGCCAGAACAAGTGTGTTGTGGCGACGATCAATCCCTCTGCCTTCCCTGCCTTGTTGCTTTGAAGGGATACCAACGAACCAATATTCTTGGTGTCAAAACTTTTTCCACGACGCGCCGCGTCGTCTCCATCGCTGCGCACTTCTTCAACGTCGTATAGGACGGTTTTCGCAGATATCATTGTGTATGATTGCTCCTTGAAAGCAATAAGACACCCATGCTTCTTCCCAGGACCAGCGGCATAATGATGTGCATATCCCGCTTTGTTTAGCGCTGGAATTATTTTCTCAAGACGGTCCACTTCCTAAATGAGGATGAATATAAGGCGAATCGCGTCTTGAAGAGCCGAGCACCTGGAGGCACAGAATATCCGCCTGCGTAGATAGTAGTTCACGATAGAGCATATGTTCTCTCTGACCAGCTTTCAAGCAGTTACTCGTCGGAAACAACTCCCGGCCTTACAATATTTCCTTAGATTCAAAGATTTGAAAGTTCTTCTGAGAAGGACATACGGACTAGACACTGGGCCAACAACTGAGGTGCCCTATGTACATCAGATTAAGAGCACATAAAATCCGCAAACTTCGCACAAACATTCCAGGTGAATACCTTCACACACTGATCGCCTTGCTGACCGCTTTGGGGCTCTGTCGGTATCCAGCATCGCTCTATAATTTTTCCAGCGTTGTCGTTCTGTTGGTGAGTAGCATTCTTCAGCTTCTTGGCCTTGCGTTCCTCTGAGAGCGCGATTTGCTCTGGAGTGAGCTGATAACGTTTGGGGCCGGTAGCCATTTTCAAGTGAGAAAGTGTGGCAGTACCACGATTGCGAACGAAGGAGAACAGCCTGAGAGTGGACGCGAGTTGTTATTAAGGTACTAAAATAAAAGAGTGTCCGAGAAAATGATTTTCAATATCACGTGTGTGAAAGAGAACCCCGTCTATAGTACAACACTTCAGCCGATACTGTCAGAACGGGACATTGCCTTACGCGTATGCTATCGGCGTTGAGACATTCTCTGTTCACACCGCTCGCTCGACGCTGCTCTATCCCTGTATTCCACTCTTCACGTCGAGCCTTCCCTTCTCTCCTTCAACGTTACTACGCCTCACCAGTTATGTCCGATACCCTCCCTGAATCCTTTGGCAATTTCGATCTCGTTAAATGCGTCAAACTTGACTTTACGGATGTTACAGTCTCTAAGTGGAGAAGTCGGACGACAGGGCTGAGCGTCGTCCATCTTGATTATGAAGGCAAGCTTACAAGAAACTTGCGATGTAAACAAATCACTTATATCTACCTACTTCCGTTAAGCTCCCATCGTCAATGGATACTTCGTCGTTGCTACAGAAAGTAATCCGTTATCTTTATTTTCATCTCATCCGCTGAAAACTTGTTGCTTAGTCTTTGATGACTCCGGCTGTCCACACACTTTGGAACAGTGCGCTTCAATCACTCTGGTGGCCTTTTGGTGGCTCATCGGATTCTAGTCTTGTCTTTATGGGTTCAGAAAAATACCCTTATAAGGGAGTACTAGACAATTTGGCAAATCGTGGCTTTTCAAACGGAACAAATGCTTGGACCGACACTGATCACACTGCATATACTATATCTACAGCTGGCGAACAAGGTTTTCTGCAACTACTGCCCATCTATTTGGATCATATATTGTATCCAACGATCACAAAAGCTGGGTGCGTTTTTGAAGCTGTTCTTCCATTGAACGAAACTGATTAGCCTTCACCTTTTCACAGATTCGTGACCGAGGTATATATTTTGTAAGCTGTGTTTCAGAAGGCCTCAAGTTTTGCCTAGGTTCACCATATTGATGGGAAGGGACAAGACTCTGGAGTTGTTTACAGTGAGATGCAAGGGAGAGAAAATACTTCTGGAGATCTAATGGCACTGAAGTAGGTCATGAAAACCATGTTTCTTTCACACTATCCTTATCTAGTCTTTCAGTGCTCAGCGCTTGGTCAATCCTCCTGAAAGTGCATATCGTAGCGAAACAGGAGGACTTATGGAAGCCCTTAGAATATTGACTCCGGAACAAAGTGTGTCTTAAATTGGACCTACTTCTTGATGTGATTGACCTTTTTCTCAGTTAGACAATATCATGGGACGTACTATGTGCCACATAATCTATCCCTTATCGTCGCTGGGAAGTTATCCAGTGGCACATTATCTCTCCTTGATGTCGTGCAGAAACAAGTAGAACCGAGTATTATTGAACATGGTCAAGGGAAGGGACCCCGTCCCCCAGGCTGGAAACGCCCCTTTGTCGAAACTCCATCCGCCAATCGCCCAAGTATCAAGGAGATCATTAAAAAAACCGTCGAGTTCCCAGAAAGAGATGAAAGTGGGTAATTATATGGTTACTACACTGCTATTTTCTCATTCGGCTATAAGGCATGGGTGAAATTACGCTGTCTTTCCTTGGGCCCGCCCCAAATGCGTTTCTCGAACGAAAGGCGCGCAAAATTCTAACCGTCACTTATGTACTCTTATTGACGAGCACTATCAGGCACTTGAGATCCTTGGGACTTACCTGACTTCATCTGCTACCGCACCTTTGAACAAGGAATACATAGAACTAGAACAACCCCTCTGGTTAGTGCGATTATTAACTTGAGGCATCTTGCTGACCCGCCCCAGTGGATATATATATTTTGCGGAAAATACATGTGCCACCCAGGTTGACCTACCTATCTACATTGGATCGGTACCTACAGAACATCTTGATAAATTCGACGTGAAGCTTAGGAATAGTTTCCAACGAATCGTCAAAGAGGGAATAGATATGGAACGAATGGCAATGATTCTCAATCGGGAGGAACGACAGGTATTGCAGTTCCTTTTCCTCAAAGGATCTTACTCATGTTTGAAAGCTTCGAAGCAAACTTGAGTCTTCAAAAGGAGATACGTTCTCTGGATCCATCATCACTGATTTCCTTTATGGTGCAGTGGATGGTTCTAATCTCAAGGGCTGTATGGATGACATCAAACAATTCGATAATTTGCGAAGTTGGCCAAGTGAATCATGGACCTCTCTTTTGCAGAAGTATGTCGATTCCTCGTAGCTGCTTCATTCTATTGACCACGATCCCATAGATATTACATCGACACGCATCCAGTCGTCGTCCTCGGAAAACCCTCTGTCACACTCGCGGAAACGCTCGAGCAAGATGAAAAGGCCAGAATTACGCGGCAAGTCGAAAAACTTGGACCAGAAGGTTTAAAGAAGGTCGCAGCCGAATTGGAAACAGCGAAAGCTGAACATGATCGACCCATTCCCACTGATATGTTGACATCTTTCCCTGTCCCAGACGTGAAGAGCATAGCATGGATACCGGTGAAAAGTGTCCAAGAAATCGGAGCCGGCAGGGTCTCCCAACGTTCGGCATCATCATCAGAAGACTTGGAGAAATATATCAACAGCGACGGATCCCCCTTGCCCTTCTTTGTACAGTACGACCATGTACAGGTCGGTCTCTCTTCAGATTTTATATCGAGATTGCTCTGACCAATTTGTGTTGTGATAGTCCGATTTTGTTTCAGTTCACGGAGTCTTTTCCTTAGCCAAGCTTCCTGGTCATTTGCGCCCGTAAACTTCATTTTGTCCCTTCAGAATGGACAGGTTCTAATCGTTGCCTTCAGATTGATTTCTACGTATTTGTCTGCTTTCTTTTCCTTAGGAGTCAAGAGAGCATCGGGGGAGCATTTAACTCACGAGGAAGTCGTTAACAAACTCGATGATGAGACGGTGTCCTATGAAGTCGGCTTAGGGTTGTCAAATTCTTTCACGGATACTTTCCGTATCAGCATCAAAGTAGAAACTGCTCGCTACGAAACTGCTATTGCCTGGCTGAAAGATTTGATCTATGGTGCTGAATTCGATAAAGACAGGTAATGTCGTCACCTTTGTCAGTGATATCCATCTAATATAGGGAATGGAATAGGCTGCAAATCGTCATAGCGAAGATACAGCAGAGCCTACCAGAACTAAAACGAGGCGGAGACAATGTCCTTGGTTCTCTATGGGCTCAACTCATCTACAATGATAATTCCACGTCCCTGGCTGGATCAATTCTGCCACAGCTAGAATTCATTCCAAAAGTTGCGAAACGACTTCAGGATAATCCGAGTGAAGTAATTGCTGATTTTGAAGAGATCCGCAAGTATTGTAAGTAATCAAACACTGTTTTGATTTTCAAAGTTCAAGGAAACTAGTGGTCGATCCCTCCGGTGTCCGTTTCTCTGTCACCGGTAATGTTTTTGGTCTTGAAAAACCTAGAAGCACATGGGCAAAGCACTTTGGCGAATCCCACCAGGTAAGTACGAGGTCAATGGCAATTAATCTCTGTTCTAAAACTTTTTACAGGCGATTGAACTCTCTCCGGTTCCTATTGCGTCTGACACTCTCAACGAGGTCGGTAAAAACCCACAGAAGAAGGTTCGATGATGCCACTTGCTTCCTATCGCGAGACCCGTCTGACTTTGTTTTGAAGGCAATTGTAATGAGCCTTCCCACCATCGAGAGTTCATATGTGATCCATGGCACAAAAGGCATACAAGGATTTAACCATCCAGACTATCCAGCAATCCGCGTGGCTCTCGAAGTCTTGAACGCAACTGAAAGCTACCTCTGGGTAATTCTATGAAATTAATCATCATGACAAATCTCCTGACTCGTAATCTCAAGCGTCATATTCGTGGATCAGGATTGGCATACGGTGCTTATGTGTCTGTGGACGTGGAAGCTGGGCTTCTTACTTTCACTCTATATCGCGTCAGTTGCGACTTTTGCATCAGTCGTTGAATTGTGTTCACAACGCCCTCCAGAGTTCCAATAGTCTTGATGCTTTCCGAGAGGCAGCGAAGGTGGTGAAGGGTTTAGTTGACTTCTCAGTACGCCTCATTCCAAGCATTGTCTACTTAACAACTGATCAGCGCCTTTTAGATTGAACTGGATCAAACCACCATAGACGCTGCGAAGAGCAGCATCGTCTATGGTGTCACTAAAAATGTTTCGACACCAAGTAGAGCGGTAAATACCAGTAACGGCTCATTTGACAGAAGGCACACCTGACAATCTCTCATAGGCCATTGTTTCGTTCAGCAATCAGGCTCTCAAAGGTGTTACGAGGACCCATCAAATTGATCTTTTGGAAAAGTACCAGGCAGTCTCTAAAGAAGATATTTTGGCGGCTCTAGAGAAGCATTTCCTTCCTTTGTTCCTGCCTTCTTCTTCTGTCGCGGTGACGGTCACTGCGCCGGGTAAGGCAGAGCAAATTGGCAAAGGGCTGCAGGAAGCTGGTTTCAACGTTGAGCAACGCGTACTCGAGGTTGATCCTAGTGAGATTGGAGAAGATGGAGAGCTAGGAAGCGGAAGCGAGAGTGAATCAGATGAAGAGCGTAGGTGAATAATGTCTTAACATATCATATTCTAATTGTATATCTTTATGTCAATACAATTGCTCAGTAGATTAGTACACATGCAAGTTCTCAATACTACTGAGCTAATGACAAGTCTTGTTGTCAGGCAAAATGGCCCCAGCTGTGCGGTTGCGAACGCCCTTGAGGAAATTGACCAATTCTGTTCCCCCTGTTCCCTTGAGCGGCATGTCCATTTCTCCATAGTCCTTCCTTATGTCAGAACGCACAGTAGGAGCAGGCCTTCTGGATGGACCAACGATATATTGAGCAACGATGATCATGTGAGCGTCTCTGAACTCTTTCAACGCCAACACAGCCGCATTATAGGCATCTCGCAGCCCATCATCATCCGAGCCTGTCACCATATCACGCAGAGGTCGTGGATTGGCTAATAGATGGTTGAGGAATGTCCTGTGGTGGCGTGGCATGTACAGCTGCATACGATCCAGGAATGCCTTCTTTTGCGTGGCAGCAGACGAACCTGTGAGGGAATTGGCATGCGAGTACTGGTCTACGCCGAGGAAGATATCCAGCGCGTGAATTAGTGAGCTTTGACCCGCACTTGGACCTGAGAGTTCCGTGGGCTGCTGGAGACTCGGATCAGCTTCGATACCCGCGAAGACCCATGGCCTGTTCTTGAGATCGGAATCGACGCCGCGGAACCAGGGTCGGATGTGGTGGTAGAAGATATCGGGGTTGCAACCTTCGCGGACTGCTAGGAGGAGGGTGCGGAGTTCACGGACCGTGTTGGACAGACTAAGAAGGTATTGGGTAATCCTGCGGATGGCGATGTCGTCCCCGACGAAGGCTTCGTCCATGATGATCTGCATGAGCTCAAGGGCGGCAACGCCGGCCAACTCTATGCGAGCCGATGAAAGATAGAACTCTTCTTCGTCCGATGTGCCTGTAAAAAGTGTTTGGCATCGAAGGTTGTTCAGGTCTGGTGCGAGTTTGTCGGGCGTTTGCTCCGTTTTCAATTCCCAGTTGTACAAGACATCATCGGAATACGTGAGGACAGGCGGCAGCCTCAGCTCAGCGCTAACTTGAAGAAGAGGAAGAGTGATGGGTGGAGGGATCACGATTGGGGTATCGGGAGGTAGAGAGTGGATATAAAAATGAAGAATCCATCCTAAAACGTGATGGGCACGACGAAGATATAATTCAGATGTCTTCAACTCGTCGATGATAAGGATTTCAAGCTGATGGAAAAGATTAAATCAGTTCTATCAAGGCCAAGTGATTAACTTCTGCACATACATCTCGTACATGACTCCGCCATAACTCGGACTTTTCTCGCTCGTGCTCTGAAAGCTCTGGGGTGTCCCCAAGCTGTAGTCTCAGCCGTTGAGCTTCATCTAAGGTATGCTCCCATGCCTCCCAAGTTGGAGGAAGGCGGGAGAGAGGTGGTTGCGGAGGCATGAAGCCAGTCCGGGTATCGACATCGAAGTCATGAGCAGCAAGAGTGGTGGTATCTGGAACACCCGCAGGCCTGGGCGGGCCTACGAGGATGTTTGGTCGAGGCAGTGTCAGAAAGTGGTCTGAACCAAGCAGCGAAGTCATTTCGAGGGGAAATCTTCAGTAGTCGTATGAACGCGAGGTAATTCGAGAGATTGAATGAAAGCTGCTAGGATGGTTAGTCTGATGTTTTCTTCGTCGTCCGTAATAGATCAAGAGATATGTCGACTCCGTTCCACGCCGTTCGTGTTCAAATGGAACAAATATTCAAGGAAAGAAGCCGGATCTAACCACCGGTATTAAATTTCACTTCCGAGGGTGGCTGTACGGTGAAGCACAAAGTGTAAGTGGCGTTTTTTACAGAGGAGGATCAGGCGGTACATCCTCTTGGCATGTCCAAATTTGGAATATTTTTCGGTGATCCCGGATTTATATATAACGCGCAGTTGCGACCCGGATTTGGTTCCCTGTGCTCAGGCTTTGACGCCATCTCAACGGATTTTTCGAAAATTTTTTTAAAGTATCAGAGTGAATTTTGATATATGCTCGGCTGAACCGTATGGGCCTTGTACTGACTCTCTATTCTATTCTTTACCATGCAAACAGTGCTTTTCGTGGATTTGAACCATTTGACATGACTTCACTTTCAGGTTTTTTTACTCAAAACGGCAGATTTCTACGCAAATTTTCGGAAATTACGTTTTTACACAAATTGAGCAGGGTTTCCTTCTGAAAGTTAAAAAATGTCTAAATCAGAGAGTAGATGAGAGTGCAGTTGAGAGCAAATTGTCTCGACCGCTCACGCCGCCGCTAAACATCAGTGGATATATGACTAAATAAGGTACTGAATGTGGCGGAGAAGATCACCGCATCACACTGGGGCTAGCCAGCTGACAAGAATATGTCCACTCTCAAGACAAGTCGGGTTGATCCGTCCTAGCACTGTAACATGATCCTTAGATGAATATATAGTGAATCAGAAGGTACAGTGGGTGGTCATGCATTACTTACACTATACATTTCACTGTTCTATACTTCCCGACATATCATCGTCTGCAATGACCCGGATCATTTCTGATTCGGCAGCACCCGGCGTTAGCTCTACACACTCAAGAAAATCATTGTCTACCAGAAACCTAATGGCTTGCGAAAGGTTTGAAATGGTTACACGTATTTCAGGAAGAAGTAACTTGAGAACGAGGTCAGTATCTCAGGAGAGGGAAAGGAGGCCGTGATGCATACATTACGCAGAAGAGTTGAGTGCGAGGCGAAAGGATTGTACGGCTCTTTCCTTGGTTGAGGTGGCGGTCGTTTAGTAGGTCGGTGGTCATCGGTTTTGCGCTTAGCCTCAAGAGGTTCACTGGGAGGTGATTTCGTGGGCACCTCAGCAGAAGCAGCAGCAAAGGGTACTTTGGACGAGACAACCTCAGGAGACTCGTCGTCATCTTCTGGATCTGAATTTGAATCCGAGGCGGCCTTCGTAGGGTCCGCTACACGTCCAGCGGATTTAGCGGCTTCAATGGACATCGCGGTTGATTCAGCGCGAACGTGCCAACCGGAATCTGTAGCTCGTCCGCGCCCTCTTGAAGAAATGCCTCGCCCGCGACCACGACCACGGCCGCGATCGTGTCGATTGACACTACCTTCATCCATTTTCTGTCTCTTATTCGCTCTGTGAGATGGTTCGAGCAGCTGTCCCCGAGCAATTGCTTCCTCCATCTTCCTCTTTTTCTCTTCCACCCGTACAGTGGTCGGCCATCGTCTTTTCCGCTCTGCGACCCATGCTTCCAAGTCCTCCGGTTTGTCCAAAGTGATACTTGTGCCCTGGATCGTGATGGGCTTTCTGATTTGATTGATTGACCTCCAGATTGATATCAAATTATCAGGCGGACTCACCCCTTGAGGCTTGGGTCGGCATCCCACTCGGGCTTTTTGGGTCGGCGGTCCCAGCCAGGAGGAAATATCAGGTGGCGGTCCATCATGTGTATCTCAAGGACCTTTGGAGCGCCAGTGAATTGACAATCTCTGTAGGTGCATCTGGAGTGGCCAGGGGGACACCAGTGTGCGATCCGGGTATAATTGTTGGCGGGGAGAGGGGTGTAATTAGGTGCAACATAGGGCTGCTGAAATTGTTGCGAGTATGCCTGCGCATAATGGGACGAGTAAAAAGGCTGGTAAGCACTGTGAGGAACAACTGGGACAGACGGAGGACGCATGCTACGACCCACAGCTTTGGACTATCTTTGCCAAAATTTACACGTGACTCATTTAATAAACAACGCGTATACACTACGTCGACAGACACCTAATGTAGTAACAAGTACACCTTATAATCATCATGGAGGAATCATGGCTGGATTCAGAGGTGTGAGAAGTTTTTGGATTTTCGGAAGGTTGCAAGATGTGAGGGTACGGAATATAGGGACAAGGGGCATGGATACATCGGAAAGGTCCGTGAACAGGAGGGAGGAAGGAAGAGGGAGGTCAATCAAACCAGTAGCTAATCCTCGAGTTCTGCTTGCTGTTGCTCTCGCCCAACCCTTCGCTCTTTTTCGCTCTCCAACTGGTTGTACAACAGGAACAAAGCCTTCTCGTTCGCCTCGGGAGTCCCAATGATAGTGAACATTCTTTCACCGGTTTCATCGTGCGGCGCCTTTGCGATAGAGATTTTGGAACCGGAAAGACGGCGAATCTCAGTAATCTTGGTTCCACTGCGGCCAATGATGCACCCGACCATGTCGGAGGGGATAGAAATATTTTGGGTACGGAGATTGGCAGCAGGCTGGGCAGAAGTAGGGGATTGCGGGGATGGAGAGCCAGGGGGAGATTGATGTCCACGAGCGCCATCGCCGTTCGAGCGGCGAGAGGTAGAGAGCCCAGAGATGGAGTAGGGAGGGCCAGAACGCCTGTTCCCGCCGGATCGATCATCGCCAGCTGGATGGAAAAGGACTGTGCCAAGACCGCGCTCCCAGTCCTCGAGAAGGCACTTGCCAATCTCCTCAATGGCACGGCCGATAGCTTCAGGTGAGCCTTGAACTTCGACGATACGTTCGGTGGATTGCGGCAACATGTCTTTGGACGCTACCATACGGGCACCCGAACCATCCTGAATAGCCTTGATTTTGAGACCGTTTCGTCCAATGATGGTACCCATAAGGTTGTGAGAAATCAGGAGACGGATAGCGGTATGGATGGCCGAAGGAGAGGATGTGACAGGAGAGGAGGCTGCGACGAGCTGGGAGATGATGAGAGTGTAGGCCTAGCGAGGGGTGAGTACAGGAGAAGGCAAAAGAGCGGGGACAGACCTTGGCGACGCTGTCGACGGGGCCAGTGACGGTGAGGACGCGCTCATGGACGCCGGGAATGACCTTGGTGACACCGGCCTTGACGCCGGTCTGCTCACGGAGGTCGGCGACGTTTTTTCCAGCCTTGCCGATGATGACGCCTGCGTCCTTTGTGCTGACGAGGGCGCGGAGAGTGAGGGTGTCCCGGGGAGAAGGGGAGGGCGAGCGTGACTGAGGCGGGGGAGAAGCTGCGAGAAATGAGAAAAAAAAGAAATAAAAGAAAAAGAAACTGACTGGGCTCGGGCTGAGGAGAAGACTCGGAGGGCATGGCGGGAGGAGGAGAAAGGAGAGGATGCGGGCAGTGTCGACTCAGTTCAAAGAGCCGCCAAAAAAAATTACACGCTGCCTCTACACTCGGACTTGCCCGAGCAATCTCAATTTCCCATTTTCACTGTCTCGCTCACATCGACTTCATAATCATAGCATAGTACACGGCGCAGTATGTAGTATGTATCACTAATGCCATCTAGAATCCCAACGCCGTCAGCTGCCCGAACGACGCCGCAGTATCTGCAACAGCCTTTTGACGAAGCTTGATCGCGGCAACCTGTGTGTTCCAATTCAGCGCCTCGCCCCGTTTCTGCACGTCCGCCACATACCTTGCGCTCATGGAAGGCCTGGGCCTTGATCTTGCGCTTCTCCTCAAGACGATCAACGACATCCTTGTATCCCCAGCCAACCTCGTGCGACAGGCGCTGAAACAGCCACAGTTTGAACAACGGCGCCGCAATCACTCGCACAAGAAAAGACATACCTTGACCGTGCAGTATTTGCGGCCAGGCTTCAACCTCAACACCCGCAGCGCCTCGGGCACAACCATACGCTTCTTGCGGTCGTACGGAGGAGGGACACCTTCAAACAGCTTGAGGCGCTCCATAGCAGCAGCACCGCGAGGAGTCTTGTGGGGAACCATGCCACGGATGGCCCGGTAGAGAATCTTGGAAGGAGCACGGTGGTGGAAGGGGCCAGACCTTGAAGGGTTGACAATGTGGCGTTTATGGAGGAAGTTGTGATAACGGAGCTGGAACGAGAGCACATCAGAAACCAGACGACTGGTTACTGCAGCTGCAAGAAACATACTTTGTTGCGGAAGAAACTGCCGGAGATGTTGATTTCCTCGCATCTTACGACAACAATTTTTTGGCCAGAAAGAATCTGCTTGGAAATGATTGACGCCAGGCGACCGAGGAGGTGACCCTTGCCATCAATGACGATGGGCGTCGAGGAAAAAGTGGCCATCTTGAAGTCTGAGTAGCGACGTGAGTATGCTGGGCAGATCAGGTGCAAATGATACGGACCTGTACGAGTGGAACGGGGTCACCGTTGAGCGCGACGACGGACGGGGATTGACAATACTCTCACCTTGAGGTTGAACGTTAGCGGCGTCTAGCGATGACCGCTGTGGCTTATCCGGTCCTCAAACCTTATTTTCCAACTGCATAGATACCCGGCAATCTCCGATCTCTATTATCCAACAATTATGTAATACATTATCCACTGAATTTATGCCGTTGGTTTCCCTGGTATCTCCCCGACAGATCAATCTTGAATACATCTCCAGAATCAGGAAACTCCGTTTGTCTTGACGAATCCCCTCCATTCGCCCCACAGTGGGCAGTCGTAACAAATAACTGGTCGTTATTGTCACCTGGTCGATAACATCAGTCTTGTCCGTTCCACACCGTCGAGGCACACACCTCCAAAACAACAGGCAGTTATATTCAGAGCTGTCGGAATGACAATCTCGACGTCGAGCACGCCATCTTCTGTGAATCTCAGGATTCGAGATCCTCCCCAGCTATACCATGTCAGCTGATTCTGCTTGAAATTATCAATAAACAAACTCCGAACCGAGCGCTCCACACGCCCCCTTCGCTATCGGTGCACAAACCATCGCAGAAGGTGTTCTTGGGCATCCCCAGTGCTATCGCATCGACAAATAGTCGACGGTTGGAAAGATTACCATCGTCATAGTCGTATGCATATATCTTGTTATCCAACGAGTCTGTGAAGTAGCTCGATTTCTCTTTGAGGCTAGGGTCAATGAGTAGTGCAGGCGAGAAAATCTTACAAAATCTTCTCATCCGGGCTCCAGCCTAGACCATTGGAGTCCTGTTAGAGTATCAATATTTCACATTCAATGTAGCAACTCGGCCCATACGGTAAACGGGCCATCGTCGACCACGACACAGGTCTTGTCCTGTGGATCGTATCGGTACAACTTTCCTGGAATCCCATGTTCTTTGGAACATATTGTTCCAGCAAAGAATCGGCCTTTACTATCGCATCCTCCATCGTTGAACCGCGTATGAGGTATGTCATTCGGTGACAGTGGCTGACTGAGGTATCTCAGCGACGAATTGCTTTCAACTAGTGCAAATCCCTTCGCGGCGGCACAAGCCAGCTGGAGAACAATTTCAGAAGGGCAGCTGAGAACCAGTCATTTACGGGAACGCGCACTCCAGGTTGGTCCCTGCGTAAAACCAGACATGTGACGGGCGCGTCAAATTGTTCTACCTGTATCTCAAGACTTCGGGTGTTCAGATGGTGAATCTAACAAATATGAAAGCCTATCAATTTGCAAATTGATCGCTTCGAACCTTCTTCTCCGATATATCCACAAAGTGTAAAGTGGATGTTTTCGGGTCGTACAAGGGGCCTGTGTTTGATATCAGATCAGCTACTATGTACTCCCAGGCAAGAAGCATAAATGCTACCTTCTCCTAGTGTGCATCCACTTCGAAACCACGGACTTCCAGCTACAATCTTGGTAGGAGCCATAAGAGAGACTGGTGTAGGTCGGAACAAGCCAAGTCGGGCACGACACTTGTCAATATATAGGGTGCAGTGTCACAGAAAGGGGAACAAAATGAATTGTAAACGATAACGATATTTGTTACTTGTGGGTGGATCCAAGATGGTATTATTCAGGGGATGAGCCAAAGGGGACAGGAAAGAACACTACTCGCTCCAAGTTGGAACGGCTGCGGTTTGAGGACTATTCTAGACACCTTAGCCGCCATGGCCCATCAAAAGGATGAAATTGGTGACTCCACACTGGGAAGAAGCACGAGGATTGGTGGAAGGATTGTACGTAACGGCGTTCGCCGAAAGATAATCGTTGGCTCTGAGGACGATAAAAAGAGGAAAACACATGGAACACCAGATGGAATAAGATAGGAATTCACAGAGAGGTCACAAGAACGAGTAGAACCAGCTCAAAAAGGACCTGACATATTCGTATTAAGGCTGCTGGTGGAATCTCATTCCCCCGGACCGGGAACATGGAACATGGGCACAAAACAGGAAAGAGAGTTTCTGAATAATGCTCCTGCAAGATCAGAAGGCTTGAGCAGAAGAAGCGAGGCGCATGACCATTGGTGTCATGGAACCATAGAGTAACGTTAGACCCCCTTGGAGAATGGCTCAGAAGAAATCTGTCACCTGCGATGCTTACTAAGCAAGTCCCAGAAATTTCCTGTCTGCCATCATCGTCCACAGTCTTCCGCCATGAAACATGGCGTTGCCTTTCGTAAGTTTTCGAGGACATCCTCTCACAGGATGCTCATGCTACGGTGAGCCCTCTTTGTCATTTTTCAACTGCATCTGACCGGCGAAAGCACAGGAACTTAGTCACGTCATTGTTCGAACATGAGCAGATTTCGACCACATTACCAAAGGCACGCGACACGGCTCGCTTGGCGGAGAAGGTCGGCGTTTAGGAGATTATGCTACGCTCAATCTGACCCTGTATAGATAATTACTATGGGCAAGAAGGGCAACCATGCGGCATACTCGCGTGCTTCATCATTCTTGCTACAATCTTCCTTGGTCCCGAAGCTATTCACCACCTTTGCCGAACGATACGCGAATCGTCCAGGAGGATATACGCGGATTCATAAACTCGGAAACCGACCTGGCGACAACGCGCCTCGCGCCATTGTCGAACTAGTCGACAATCCGCGGGATCTTCGGTGGGAGATGACTGCACGATCCATCGGCTGGGAGATGGTCAAAGAAAGGCTAGGAAGTTCTAAAGCCTTATCTGTCATCAACCAGGGCCCCGTGGGCACGCAAGAGGTTGTTGAAAAAGAGCTGAAAATGAAATTTAATCAGTCTGGTGGATTATTGCGACCGAAAACGAGGTCTTATCTCCAAAAAGTTATGCGGTATAGGGATAACGAGGCTCCGGCCGAACTAAGCGAAAAAGTCGGAGAATACATGGTCTGTCTCATTCAAATTGTTCTTCATCTCTCCCTCGGGCTTAGGTTTATCAATGCAAGGACTATTTATTGGCAACTCCGCTGGCTACTCGTTCGATGCATGAAGAAGCAAAAGAAAAGGATCTTCAGAGTACTGCTCAACGCCACAGGGCTGGGCAAATTCTACCTGGAGAGACCCGGCCTGCACTTAATCTCGCTCACGGAGCTCTTGGACACCATCGGCCACCACCTAAAGGACGTGTACTATCCATGCGTCTCCTATTTGGCCGTAAATACAAGAAACCCAATCCCTGATTCATGTACTACTCATAATTTAAAAATGACTTGCAGCCTCCAGATCATCAGCGTTGAGCCAGTCCGCGCCGTCGTTCAACAGTTCTTTCCATACATTGTTTCGTGCTTCGATTGGCCACGCGGGTGTGTCCCAAAATCTCGCCTTAATCCCAAAGCTGTGCGCAGTTTGAACAAGACTGGCGATGGTCGAGCGCTGCTCTTCCGTTATGTTCTGTATGCCGTCCCACCCTACCACGGCCTCATAATCAACACTGGCTAAGGGTGCCAATGAAGCGTTCCACACTGCGTTCAACGACGAGTTGTTGAGTTCGTTCAGTGGCGCGTCGAAAAATATGTCCCTTGGTTCAAGTGCTTGAATACCCTCCAGAGGCGTATTACCCGTCCCGACGACTGTGATTACGCCTAAGTTCAAGTTGCCCTCAACCGCTGTAGTCAAGTAGTTGGCCTCGCGTAAGGGTTCTAATGCCTTGAGAACGAAGGGCAATGTTCTGTGCATGCAGGTGTTACTTCTTTAGATACATGTTGGTCATAAATGCCGATGCATACTCAGTACCATCGGTCTTCATATCAACAAGAAGCTGTAGTGGTGTTCCACTGGAGGTGTCGAATACTCCACTAATTCGAAAATATTCATTGAAAACGGTAAATCCATAATTATAAGAAAGCAATCAACACACTTAGGCTTCGTCGCATTCATATTAAATTGGTCGGAGGGATTTTCCTGAGCCAAAATGTTCATTAGTGGCTGTATATAGAGCGAGTCGAGTGTACGATTTGTCGTTAGCGCGGCTCTTTCGTGCCCGATCTATTAAGAATTGAGACGTGATCGATGACTACTTCATAGGTGAACATACCAAGAGCTGTCCATCCACTGCCCAAACATCAGCTTCCACGCTCGCAACACCCAAGCTGATGGCTCTGAGGAGAGGTACATCCCGCCAATCTGTTTTCTCGTTTGATCAACTGAGTAGAAGTGGCTGGAGTTCTGAAGGTGGACTCAACAGTCGTTGTGCGAGTGAATCTGCTTGGGCATGATATCCTGCGTGAACTGCGTGGGATAGCGAAGGATTGCAGGATTGGAGTTCTGGAGAGTCTCAATCTCAGTCAGGATGCCAGGTTTCGCCCCAACACTCGATAACATGAGAAGCAAAGCAGAGAGTGAGGTTAGTCCCACCATTGAAAAATGAGTTGGGGATAGAACTGGGGATCGATTAAACTTCTTATAGTCACGAACGACTGCAGGTAGTTCCCAAGCCATACGAATACAAGCTTCCGAAGCTGAGGCACGTGGGATAGTGGGGTATCGGTAGCAGACACAGTAACAGAAGAGTGAGAAAGTATCCTTATGTAGACGATGCCACATGTAACGACCTGAATTGCAGATAAAATTATGAGGGTATAGTTTATGCACATCGATTGATCTTGGGTATAATGGATTCATGTGTCTCGCCCATCCGCGAGTACCTACGGCCGTATCTGTTACAAAGTGACCGTACTATGCCTGAAGGGTTCTTGAATGGATGCAACCTCGACATGTACTAACGAAGCTCACCTTTGACCGGCCTAGTCTCCGCCGAAAGTGCATTGAGACTACGCGTCGTCCCAAACAGAGAAACGATTATCCCTCCAGTGTTGGTCGACGCGTATTCCGTCAGAAAATGACGAGGTATGTTGCGAGAGGAGACTCCCCTCTGAGAAAAGGTGGGAAATTTGGCATCTGGTATCCCTCCAAAACCGTGCTCTATCATGACAGAATCAGCATTGAGTGACGTCGATGCCATGTATAACACACGTTATGCTCGCTACTTTCGTACGCTGCTTTACAGCGTATCGATAACTTGCGCCGGCATCCAGCACTAGCGTGACCGATTCTTCCGGATGCAAGAGCACAATTGACCGAGTATTACGCCCATAATCGTGTAAGACTTGTACTGTTACGGACTCGAGTGTGTCGTTGGTAAAATCCAGCAGGACATCATAGTTCTGGACTAGCGAGGGCATGGAATAGATGTTCCAAGGATACCTATGTGGCAACTAAGTATAAGAAGTAACACGCATTCAGAAAGCATGGTTAACGTGAGGGAGAGTCGTATGATGATTAATTACGCACTTGAATCAGCTATACGCTCGGCTCCAGCTTCGGCGGCGAAGTACAGAATCAATGCCAGACTTGATCAAAATAAATGCATCCACAATGCTGGAAAACAATAGTCTAGGACTTGGCCGCGTGAACTTAGTACAAGGTTCTGATACACATAATGATCAAGAGGACCCACTGAAATGGAAGACCTCCGCGGGTATTGTTTTTGTGGGGAAGTCGAGGTTTTCCTCATGTCTCCCAGCAGTGGGCAGAACTTGCAACACAATCGCAATCAATACGAAGTTACGCAGATATCGTGTGGTCTCAAACAACTGGATATGTATATTCAATTGCGGACCGATAACTCCGACATTTTCAGTATATGCACTATATAGTAATGTATCAAAACGTCCGTCCAAATAAGAATCATGTATGATTGTAATAATTGTCTTCATAATGCGCTTTCTGCAGTCGGTTAGTTTGGCCGCCTGGGCCTGCGCCACTTGTGGATGTCTTCCTGCTCGGCTGGTACTGATAATCACTGTGATAAGAAAGAGAATCTTTGGGCTGGAGCTGTGGCTGAGCCAGCACGTCCGCTGTGCTCAACGTACTTTCGTTGCGGACATGGGTATATCCTTGCGGCGAATGTGGAGTATCCGTCGTCGAAGGGCGAGAATCCCAAGGATCATTGCGGGTATTCATAGGAATGCTGTCATTACTGAGCTGATCATACTTTTCATGGTCGCGGCTCTGACCAGCCGAGTACGAAGACAAAACGACATAGAGATAGAGCTTGGAAATGTTTACGATTGAGAAATGACATGGCAAGAGATATGAACACCAATACCTGGAAAATTGCAAGGATCACCCACAGACCACCCATAATACCAACGTCTACCCATGGAATAATATCACACAGCTTGTTACCAAGTGTACTCTTGGTATCGCTCTGGAAGAAATCCGTCAAACAGTTGCCGCTGGAGGTTGAGTGCCGCGTGGCAGAAACGATTGTCCAAGCCGCAGCGACAGCGAAAGCGGCCAAGGAAATGAAAACATGTAGAGTTACATATCGCCTAAACAGGATAGGTTTCTCCTACATCACTGTCAGAGACCAATGGGCAATCAAAGTCGAAGTAACAGACTCGTGCCACCCCAATAAATCCTAGTGATTGGATGGCGGCAGCAATAAAGCAGATGACAGCCAGAACCAAGGCAGCGAACGAGGGTGTAGCCGCCCCTACAACTATCTATGGATTAATTGCTTCGGTAACATTGGAGCAAGCGAATAACGAACTAGATGGTGTGGCGACGGAAACGATAGCAACAACGAGAGCAATAACAAACTGAGTGATCAGAGTGGTGTAAATGCCAGCATTAACGATAGGAATGGCACAGCAACAGTATTCTCGAGGCTTCATGTTATAAAAGGGGCACAAGTGGTAGCAGGAAAGTCGCAGTCGAGCGTCTCGATTTGGTCTCGATAAACAGGCTGTCCAGGCCCGGCAGGGGTGATGATTACGTAAGATCTGGTGACGCAAAGGGAACTACCTCCAACCAATCCCATTCCATGGTTCGCTTCCACCTCATCACCGTCTTTGCTCTCTCCACGGCCTCTCTTGCCCTTGCAAACTCTGCAGAACAGGCTGTCCTTCAGCCAGACCTTCCAGTCCATGCTACTGACGGCTGGCGCTGGGATGATTGTGGTAGGCTGTGTACCCCATAGTTACCATTGTCTCAATTGAATCTTTGTCCAGGCGAACCAACCGATGCTATCAGAATTGAGCGCATCGTCGTCACTCCTGATCCACCTCAGCCTGGCAAGGACATGACTGTTAAGGTTACAGGCGAGGCCCGGTCTGTTATT
The DNA here is from genome assembly GCA_017657295.1 of Termitomyces sp. DKA64. NCBI lineage: Eukaryota > Fungi > Basidiomycota > Agaricomycetes > Agaricales > Lyophyllaceae > Termitomyces > Termitomyces sp. DKA64. Next base: position 117,854 of record JAGGAV010000004.1, on the reverse strand, counting down.
GAGGTGGTGGCCAGTTATTTCTTGCACAGAGAGTTGTCATTCATGATGCGTGTCAGGATGGCGCATACGTAGATGTCACTGTGAAGCTAGGTCTCATCAAGCTCCTTCAGAAAAGGTTTGATGTTTGTGAGGAGGCGTACGTTCTCTGTTGTTCTAAATGTCACGACCGAAACTGACGTTTTTGCTTAAAGGCGGAAGGCAAATGTAACCATTCAGTGTCCTGTCCAGCCCGGCCAGTACACTGTGGAGCAGACAGTCGCACTTCCGCGGGAGATACCAAGAGGTGGGTCGTACATCATGTCGAACTGTAGTTCGTCCCTCACGATCGATCAGCTAACTTTAGAGTCGACCTCAAAGGTTACACTGCAGAGGGAGATGACATGCTTTGTCTCGATCTGCGCGTGGACTTTATGAAGCCATTCCCTCGATTGAGCTGGTAGTCAAGATCGTTTTCTTATGTTTTGCCACTTTGTAGGACATTGTTATCCTTCACGTCTATTTCAAATCTCTATCTCTCTTGGTCATTGACGGCTCAAGCACATGGTACTGAAAATTAACGTTGAGTATTTCTTGCTCCTCGGCATAGCCGGTGGCTTCACTCAAGGTAGCGTGATCCATACTCCATGGCGAACGAACATTATGACATTTCCACTTATTTCCGGTGGCTTCCATAATATCTTGCCTATATAGTTGTGGCATGGATATGAATCCGTGGCTTCTTCATGTCCGGAGCCAATCATACAGCGTTCCTGATTTGACAAAGAACAATAAGCTAGGGGAGAACCATAGCTGCCTCGCGAGCCCAGAGGAGTAGATATGGACGGGTGCTCGTGGCTAATACTCTGATTCCACCTTGTCCAGCGTGCAAATGCCCACCAGCACAAAGCCATTCGAAGTATTGCTCGAGTTGACGAACGATACCCCCAGCGATGCTACCATACAACTTACGCATATTGACGGGGGACAAATGGGAGGACCTACCATCTTGTTACAACAAGGAGAGAGCGTATCCTTGGTTTTGAATGCAGGAGCCACGTACTATTACCGGCTGAGGCAGATGGACACCCAGGCACGTATATCGTAGGTGTTAAATCAACCCTAGTTCTTTGGTCGTTGCATGTTCTGAACTCGCTCAAGAGTGAAGACATGGCGGGATACCCAGTGCAGTGCTGCCAAAGTCTTTTCTGGGCAGTATAGGCGGGAATATGAGCTGTGGCCACCATTAGATGAGATTGCTGTCACATACCTTGGAAACACGCAGGTGAATGTTCAACAAGTCATGCTCTTATGGCGTATTTATTTAAAACGAACGCGTTTCACAGGGGATATTATGACAGTAAACTGAAGCCAGATTCATTTTGATTTCTCGAGAAAAGAGATCTTCATTTATGCGACTTATCTGAATTTTGGCTATCTTCAAAGGGCACAAAGTTGAATCCCCGATGAAACAGTGTAATTGTTGTCCTCACGAAAAGAGGTAGAGAGCTGTCTAGTTCTTGTAGTTTGTGTAATTATAACTTGTTTATGACGATGCAAGTCAAAACCCAAGTGCGAGGTTGATATTGCATATACTACCGTTGGGGGAGGCCTATAAGAAATTTTGTTCAGCAGCCAAGAGATACCCCGTCAATCAACGCACCGGCCTACTTAAGGATTTTATTACCGCCAGTCTCTATCGGTCCGAGAGCACCAAATTGTCAAAGTAAGATACCCAAGATATGGTCAGTCCACCGTAGAACAGGTCGCGAGTCACATTCGTTGTGCCGATCATATGATCAATTTAGCGCTCGAGGCTTTAAAAGAGAGTGAGATGCAGCATTTTCTATAGAAGGTCGACGAACACCATATCCCTACCTGTGGAGAAGTTAGCAAACTAGCTTTGATACCAATAAAGGACATACATCCCGATCATCAATCAAAGTGAGAACGACTTTGATTCCATACTTATCCGCGGTCTCGATGACAGTGTTGAGGCGCTGAATACCTTGAGTTCCGTCGTTCGAAATCCAGTCTGAGTAGTTCCAGATCTGATAGTCAGTCAAAATCCCTCGGTCCCAACAAGCTCGTCAACAGCAATCACTTCGTGACCCTTTGTATGAGTGCACGACGGTTAGTTAGACGCGTCCAAAGAGGTTATCAAAGTTCTGAGGACCTCGACGCCAACAGCCCGCGTCTGCTCGAATGCGTTTACGACATCGGCCTGAGTGGAGAGGAGGGTGAGCCACAGGAAGGGCGTTAAGAACATTCGCTCCCCCTAACAGTTTAAGTCACGCACATACATAGGAGTCGGTGCCAACGAAATACTGCTGGGAATAAGTGCGTGAGCCGAGGAGAGAAGCAGGAAAGCTTGACACATACGAAAGGTTTCCCGTCTAGCTAGACCTAGAACCCTTGCTGGTAATGAAGCTCTTGGGTAGGTGATAGCGATGGGCTCTGCAACGGCAGCAGACGCGAGGGGAGCACCAAACACCTAGGGGACGGAAACGCGTGCACACCAAAATTACATTTGAGCGCCTGATGGACTGATCGGATCGCGCGACATCATATAGCCACGTGCTCCAATTTTCAGCTCCTCGACATGCCAAAGAGTGCGAAGAAGCGCAGGGATAAGGCAGCAGATTTCGCGGTAAAGCGCCTTGTCTGACTACATCACCCTATTCTCACCTTCCTGGGCTAGAAAGCAAAGCTCAAGCTTGGTAAAAGCAAACAACTCCCCTCTAATGTCATAGACACATCGTTCAAAGCTCGCTGTACGCTTTCCTCGACCAAATACATACCTACTTGGCTCAATATCTCTTGTAGCAATTGCCCTTCCCTCCCAGTCTATCGCTTATGAAAAGAATGATGATGCTCCTACCACAAAGCGTAAACTGTCCTTTGACGATCTAGTATCTCACACAAAACATTATAGCCCATCGACGCGTAAAGGTTGGCTTCCAGATTATTTGTCAAGGTATCTCGCTCAAAGACTGCTAGATGCTATTTCGGGTTTCCGCGAACTGCTCGAAGTAAACTGGGGACTGTTGGACTCATATTTCACCGTCCTCATCAATGCTTGTGTGCGCCTGATTGGAGATGAGGTGAAATCCAACTCTTTATAGAACATCTGCCGTGTATCGACTTCCCACAGGATGCGAGCGTGCGCAAGGCCCTGCTGGCATTTTTTTCTTGGCTTTTGCCTCGTATTCCGCAGGTGTGTCTTCTTCAGACAATTCAACCTCACCAACTCACATCACACGGTTTGCAGGGTGACATCATGCCCCACGCCCCTCTACTCCTCCTTTTTACCACGTCAGCTCAAACACATATATTCCCGGAGATCAGGATCGACGCCATACGCTTTCTGGATCTGTTTCTTGAGCACATTCCTCGTGCTGTCACCGTTGGTTGGGTTGGAGATTTCAATGGCCATGGATCACGTGTACTTGAAGGTTACCTTGGGATTCTAAATGCAGGGACTAAATTTGGAGAAGCGGACGGTATTATCTATTTAATCAATAATTCCGACGAGTTCTCCTTACATCCATTCTTATTTCGTTCAGGCCCAGTCCAAGCAACATCGACTGCCAGCGTAGTTCTGACCCCTGCTGTGCGCTATCTACGCCATTCTTATGTATCCAAGACTCCATTTTGCTGATCACTTGTTTTCTCCAGTCGAAATTAGTTGTCTTGCATTCACTCTCTAAGTTTCTTCAGACTTGCCTTACAAATGATATTGGTCTCTCAGCGAGTGCTTTATCTCGTCCTTCAAGTTCTCTGAACACTTGGTTTCTGCTTCCGTCATTTTCCAGGTTGGGGGATTATTATTCATTTGAACAAATCCTCCAAACTTCTCAATCGGACACACATATCCATTACCAATGGCGAGATAATGTCGACCCAGAAGACAATGAAGATGCTTTTCCTGGTACTTTCGCAGCTGCAGAGACGCCTATCCTCAGCGACGACTTCACTCTGCAGAAGCTAGCAGATATTTCCGATGTCTCCAGATCTTTTGAATTTGATGCCGTGAATGATTGTGAGGTTGAACTGGTTGCTGTACGTACTTATATCATCACTCTTCTGGTAAGTCCAAACTTTAAGTAGTTTTGCAGCGTCTAGCTCGAACATTACAATCTACTTTGATCGCGACATTTCTCGATTGTGCACCCTCTGTTTTCAATCCGAACGGTAATCCGTCAGAGACGCAGGTCCAGCTCATTCTCGCTGTTGGTCAAATAGCTCGCACTCTATACAGCGTCGTTCTACAAGCTTCCTCTTCCGTGAGAGTCTGTCCATCTGTGTACTTTGATGTGTTTGATAACTGATGAATGCCTACAGTCAAAAGCAAAAGGAACTGCGTCGGATGACCTCAACACCCTTCTGGGGTATATGACCCCGTATTTCCCTTTTAGCCTGTTGGGAACAAAGGATGTCAAGGTAAGTTTCTTTTCGAGTCAAAACTTTAATCAATCTGATTCTTCCTCGTTTAGGTTGAACAAGCATTTCAAGACCTAAATTTGATCTTTTCCGAGCTTACATCTCTTCTGGTACTCACAACGAATGGTGAAATTTCCCGACTAACACGTCGCGGAAAAGCTCGACAAGTCAACAGTTTGGCGTCCGGCAACAAGTTGTACAATTCTTTGTCGATACAGACACAGCGTGTCAGCAACTATATACTACAACTTCTAAGTGGCGGACCTATACCTGGGTCACAGCTCGGGCGCGCTTTGACGCCAGCTGCTTATGCCTCGCTCCTGCCAGCTGTTTGGGCACTACTGAACAATACTGGTTCATCGCATCACCACTCAACTAGCAGCGCTATTCTGAATGCAGTCATTTCACACTCTATGAAGACATCATCAAAATCGGCCCTCAAGCGACTCACAATCGAGTTTGTCGCTCGACTGGTCCTGGTGCATAAACTTTTGGCTTCTGGTATCTACTTCTTGCTCATCCTGATGTTTCGCAATAGCTCTCTACCGATCCTCGATACCGCGGTCATTTCCAGCTTGATAATGACCTGATCAGTGCTGCAAAGGTACAAGAGTGGGTTTCTCATCTCCCGCAGCCTCTATGGGAAATTGGTGCAAGTAATCTTCCTGCATCAGAGGTACCTTCCATACAATCCTCGCTGGCAACTTCTAAGATACTCGTAGATCATTACGCGGTTTTTATTGCGTATACTCCAACAAAAATCACAAGTTGTTCACGTGCCTACGGTGTGTTCCCAATAACTAATTTGTCAAGTTTTTTTTCCCCTGACGTGTGAATAGACCATTACGGCCCTCCGGTCTAAACTCGCTCCTTTCTTCACAATCAACCATCCAGTGCGTGGGCAAATCCCGGGACCATACAATAAGATACCGATGGGGTTGCCATTACGACGTTTGACGCTTGATCTGGCAGCTACATTGTTGTCGGCGACAGATGATGGCACCGGAGATGGATTAGGAGTTGCTGTGGGTCTTGCTGTTGTCGGTTCCGAGGAACAGAAATATTGGGTTCAGATACAAGACATTACTGTTAAATGACAAAGAGGCTCGAGTCATATGAATGATCAAGCTGGACACATACGGCCTTGAACACACAATAAACTGCAGTCAACTTCACGTTTCATGTCCCAGGGAGTATTATCAGAAATGATATATTTTGTAATGGAGAAAAATAAAACCGAAAATGCAATTCAACAAGAGCCAGTTCAGTGTGATAAGAAAGTATTCCTGCAATTCCTCTCAATACAAAGAAAACACCTCGAACGTGTTTCACGCCGTCACGGTTTCAAAATTTCTAGTTCCATGTCCATGTCATACCAGAAATGCGGCCAACACTCAAGGGGGCAAGTTGGTCGAAGGCAGCGGGCGAAAAGAGAAGATCAGTGAGGGCACAAGCCGTGCAGCGATCGGTGATAGTAACGACGACAGATTTGCCCTCATCTAAAATAAGACACATGAATGCAAGCAGGAACCACGAACCATAGACATGACTTACAGGATGCAGTGACCTGTCTGCCACAAACGGGATTGGTATTCGGGTTGACACCGTTGTAGCCACTGATCATTGATGAGATGCAGGAAAATGTAGATGGAGAAATAACACATACGGGAATGAGTCAAAGAGTGCTTCAGAGACGCCGATGATGAAGTCTCCGTGTTGAGGATACCGCATGCACCGAGGCCGGCTAGATAAGAAGCTTAGCAATGGCACAGCAATATACGTCGGAGACCCACATAATTATCCTCGATGTGATGATCCAATCTTGTACTCGAGGCAGTATATCGACATCCTAGATTAGGAAATTAAGTCGCCAGAGATCCGTCCTGGCCAATTGATCGAAATATGAATCCGATTGATATACCCTAGCACTATCTAGCTCACGGGAAATTATCTCAATACCTCGAGTAGTGACAGAAGGTGTTTGTCTTGTCTTTGAGCCTCTGTTGTCGCATCCTAGTGTGGCGCACCTGTCTGAACGCGTTTCAAGGCTGGCACATACATCAGCCAGGTTCCTTGACGTGCCTACTTTCTGTCCGACTCAAACTATCACGCAAGTCGTAATGGTTTTCTTACTGATCAAAATGTCGTTCTTTCACAGCATGTTCTATCAGAATACACTGATGCTCCACTGTATGTTGACAGCCCCCTTGCTCAGATACTCACAGAAACATTCTATATACTCTCATATCTACCCATACTCGTGGTTTCTCATACAGGATGGGCGGCCCGTATGGCTATATTCACCTCCTTGGTCCACCTGTTAGCAATTCTTCTTCACATGCACGCTATTGCGCAGGAGATATACATACTTATATCATCCAATAAACAGAGAGCTGCGGATATTTTTTTTCGATTCGATTAGTATAGTAAGTAGGTGTAAAACTGACAGACAGGTTCCTTTACCCATCAGAAATCAGAAACCTCAAAAACGGGATATTAATATACTTATATAGACAGATCCATTACAACCTGGTCTTTTTCATGGTAGGTTATATGAGTAGATATTGCTAGGCGGCGTTGATGAATCCACCAAAAAAAATCTCAAAATTGACTTGTCCACCCTGGGACATCATCGTGATATCATAAATGCTCAACTATCGATTGCCTCTGGCAAGCTCAGACTGCTTCGCCTGACCTTGACCGCTTTCATACCTATCTCTCATTGGGAAAACAAAGACAGACGCTTTGTCAGAAAGGATGTCCATATTCTCGATTCTTTCCCATACTCCCCATTGTTTAGATTCCGACGCCATCAAGTTTGGCCTCTGAAGCTTCCTGGCGAGCCGCCCTGCGCATTCATGCATTCATGATGTGATGTGTGCTACACAGTCTATACCACGTTACATCAATGCTGTGGACACGTATCAGCGGCGACTCAGCGCTCATGGTCTCCAGCTGACCTTATTGGCTTGCTGCATCGGTATTAGCTCAGTGTCCTTCGAGGTACTATTAACCCTGGTTCAGCACGTGCGACGCCACGAGTCCAATCAATCGGTAGCCATGGCTTCTCTCAGCTCTGATTCTTTGTGATTCTCTGAACCTGAGTGTAATTTCCCCCACACTATCATGACATCATCGACTCGGCACGGGTGCTCGAGTGACCTCTCGCGCAATCGCAATCGAGGTCGCTGCCCTCGCCGGCTGTGGTCTTATCCGAGTTGGGATATTCCCGCGCACTCCCTTTTTACTCCCGCTCCCGGAATACGTAGCTCTACTGTCGGTCATTGTCAACTCGATGACATGAGCCGAGACGAGCAGTTTTCCGGCATGAGGGCATCGAGTAACAAAAATCACGGCCCCGGGCTCTTGTTCTGTGTTCAGTCATTTTACTGAATTGGGGTGAATGTGGGATGTTCTTACTGGATCTATATCGTTTCTCAGGATGTAGATGGACACCGGTTACTATGCCGGTATCATCGGTGCTCCAGGGTCATCAATATATAAGATGATTTCGGGTCCGTCGCCTGGCTATTGACATGACTGACGGCTTAGTATGCGGTTGTCAAGGACAGACACATGGTTCCAGATAATAGCGTTGGAGATGGATTGAGAACTGCTGCGGGTCTTGCGGTTGTCGAGTCAGAAGAGCAGGGAGTATTGGTCATAGAGATGTACAAGATATTCACTGTAAAATGAGATACAATGTGTTATATTGCAACAGTATTGTCATGTTAACATACAAAAATTATTGCGATGTACACGGATCGTGTGCCAGGGTTGTCATAACAAGTAAATTTTCTATGTCGAGATCATAAACTAATTAGCTGCGAGGTACCAGTTTCTACATGACTAAAGCAAGAGAGAACTGGAGATACAGATCGACAAGAGCCAGCTCATGTCACGAGTAAGAAAGTAATGCGACGACCCATTCCAGTTCCTTCCCAGAAAGAAAACGCCTCGAGCGTAATGGTTGGTATCTTACGAAATGGCAGACTTCTAGTTCCACTTCCATGTCATGCCGGATATGCGGCCAACACTAAAGGCGGCAAGTTGGCTGAAGGCAGAGGGCGAAAAGTCAAGATCAGTGAGGGCACAAGCCGTGCAGCGATCGGTGATAGTAACGACGACAGATTTACCCTCATCTATAATAAGACACATGAATGCGAGTAGGAACCATGAACTATAAATATGACTTACAGGATGCAGTGACCTGTTTGCCACAAATAGGGTTGGTGTTCGGGTTGACACCGTTGTAGCCACTGATCATTGATGAGAGAAGCAAAAGATGGAAATAGAGATGACACATACGGGAAGACGTCAAAGAGGTGTTCAGAGACGGCAGCAATGAAGTCCGAATCCGCGTTGGTGATACCGCATGCACCGAGGCCGGCTAGACAAGAAGCTTAGCAATGGCATAACAACCTACGTTGGACAACGTACTGGAGTAGAAAGTGCCTTGACCGGTCTGTGTGCCTACCAGGAAGCTGGGGGTATTAGAGGCAGGTGCCTGGGTTGGAGCAGGTGCTTTGCTGGTAGTAGGTTCGGCCTTGGGGGTGGTAGTGGGTTCGGCCTTGGGGGTGGTAGTGGGTTCGGCCTTGGGGGTGGTAGTGGGTTCGGCCTTGGGAGTGGTAGTGGGTTCGGCCTTGGGAGTGGTAGTGGGCTCGGCCTTGGAGGTGGTAGTAGGCTCGACCTTGGGGGTGGTAGTAGACTCGGCCTTGATGATGGTGGGCTCTGCTTTGGGAGTAGTAGATTCGGCCTTGGTAGTAGGCTCTGCCTTTGGAGTCGTAGATTCGACCTTGGAAGTAGGCTCTGCCTTTGGAGTCGTAGATTCGACCTTGGAAGTAGGCTCTGCCTTTGGAGTCGTAGATTCAGCCTTGGTAGTGGTGGGCTCTACCTTGGGAGTAGTTGTCATGGCCGGAGGCGGGACAGATGTCGACACCTCGTGCACGAGGGCAGTACTGTGAATGGAAGCCAAGGACGAGGCTATGGAGGACGCGCGGGCCTTGCAACGCTTTCCATCGGTGCGTCTGCGAAGAGGAGTGGGCTGGACCTGTGCTGCACGATGGGCTACAGCGCGGTGGGCGACGCCACGATGAATATTGTGGGGGACGGAGAGAGGGGCCACAGATGCGACGAGACAAACGAGGAGAACGACGAGGCGGGATAACATAACGAGCGACAGGACAGAAGGTAAGGAGAGTGAGGGTCAGAGCCACAACAATCCACACTCCGGCCGCCTCTTTTTTCCTTCGATCGCTGTTGACACCTGTTGACAGGAGATATGTATGGAGATAAACATATGGAGATAAACATATGGAGCTATGCACATGTGTAAATAGCACTCATCCTGCCTTGGCCGCGTACATCTTCACCAGCCCACTGCTTGCACTTCCCTCCAGGCTCTTCCCGTATCCGTCAATCTGTCCCAAAAGCAGCAGGCTCTCCAGCCGACTGGGCTCAGCAGGAATCTTGAACAACCGCCCAACATCCTCCTCTGGCAGCGGTGCCAAGCCCTGTGCCACCCGCGCGGCATTCTCTTCCTTCCGTTTTGTAATGTATGCGTCCGCCTTCAGTCGCTCCCGCGCAATCTGCCGCGACATGTACGCAAGGTTGCCCTCTTCTGTCCGGTAGTTGTCTATCGCCTCCGCAATCTGCTCCAGATTCTTCGTCAGTCCCGTCCCAAAGTCCAGCGTCTCAAAAGACGGCGGCAATGCCGAGCCTGTTCCTACCGCTCCGCCAATTTCCTGAATCGTCTCGTCTGGCTGCGCAATTGTATCTAGGAACGAGCTCAATAGAGGATTTGTCCGTATTTTCAGAGGCACTTCCTCCAGAATCGAAGAAAAAGTTAGAGAATGGTTAATCAAACTGATACTCAGGATTAAATTAGCTTTCTTCTTTTATGACATGTTTCATACCTTGCTGAGCTAAAGTTTGCTTTTTTGTGCGCCTTCAAAAACGCGGACGTCAGGCGAAACGCACGGAAAGAAGCATTGCCTCGTGTTGTCTGTGAGAAGTCTGAATTCACACACAATTCATTAATGGATCAAGAACAGCCTAAAAAAAGTTCCACTTGCCATGAACAATCACAATACCCCCGTGTCGTAATTTGTCCTGATGAATCGCCTGCGTATCCACCAAAGTCTGATTGAAGAAAGCTCCGAGTGTCGTTGCCTGATAGAATCCAACCACACTGTCGTCCGACTGTACCTCCTTCAATGAACGCAACATGGACGCTTGATAACGCGCTGTAGCCACATAAATCGCGGATAAACATAGACCTCATTGAGATTTTTTACCATGTTCCTACTCACCTACCGACTTTGATGACCGATCATCTTCCTCGCTTCCATAATGCGGCAAAGGGAATGAATTTGAGACTTCTAAGGTGCCGTCCAGGTCGAGGCCCAACAACAGCCCATGGGCATTCGTCGACGGTGATTCTATAGTATGTCTCAAGATTTTCGTAACAACCTTGACACAAGCCATATTAATTAACAATATCATTCATTGGAAAGCCACACGGGCTCACCATGCCATCCAGTTGCACGCTTGTTAATGGAATCTCTGCTTCAATATCGACCACTTTTGACATGGATGCCGGGATGGCCTCATAAGTGGGTGCTACAGGTGCTGGCGTAGCTGCAGGTGCAGGAAGGGAGGCCGCAAGGGCCGCAGCCATAGATGTAGCCATTGCTGATATTGACTTTCGTGTTCAACGTGGGCGAGGACGAGGAAAAAAGATGGGAACACCTTGCAAAATATATACAAACAAAATTGTGTTTCTTACGACTACTGGTTGGAACTTTGACTACAAGACAGAGCCTCTAAATACCATTGAACCGGATGGAAGGGACAATCCCTCATTTGCGCTCGCATTACTTACAGATGGAGCGTTTACAAAATACGGTTTACCCAGCAAATGCCAGCGGTGAGAAACTGCACATGCAAAGAGTATAAATTTGGAAACGGAGACCGAGACCACGCGCACCAGCAAAGTTAAACCTCGAAGGAGGGTAGACAAAGCTTAGATGGATGTTTCTCTTGAAGCGATACATCCAAATCGCCATCAGCTTGCGATGCATGGATAGATGCATGGTGGTACTTAGCGACTATGAGGCACGAGACCCAGATATAACGAAATCCCTGGATATATTGAAATGCACTCTCGGCGCATATGAACGTGTTGGTGATGTGTCTGACAAGATGTGGAGAATAGGATGACGAGAGAATGAGGCTATGTTATCGATAAGAGAGAAAATGAAACATCACATGTGTCATTCCATCAACTTGGAACGATTGTGCTGGATGTGTTGCAGTGCGACCACTAAACTCGTGTCTAAAAATACAATGGATGTCCCATGGCCCTACTACATAAGACTGTGAGCGAGATACAAATCATTGAAGCTAAGACTGACCATAGCTATCTGTCACGCATCATCCTCCCTCGGGGTAAATTTATGTTTACCTGGTAGAACCACTTCTGTCATGCCCTTTCCACTCCCGGTCACACCCACTATGATAGAACAAAGTCAGTCACCCAATGGTGGCGTAGGCCAGGTTGAAACGATGCGTACCTCTTCCCAAGGGATTGTCTGGTGTCTTAAAGATGCTGGTGCCCGAGATACCTGCAATATGCACACCCTTCTTCTCCGACTTCTTGGCAAATTTCTGCCATGTCGCCTGTTTCTGCATCTGCTCCTTTGCCTTTTGCGCCTTGACCTCTAGCTTCTTTTCGTTCTTCTTCTTCTTTTTATCCCTCTCCTCCTCCTCTTGCTTGGTCATTTTACGCTTATTGGATGCTGGTAGATTGGTATTGACATAATTTGGGGGAAGAGGCTTGATTTCGGCAGCCTTGACAAGCTCAGTGGTGTTGTAGCCCTTGAAGACAATGCTGTAGACCCGATTCTCGGCAGAGCCTCCAACGGAAGTTATACGGGCAGGATACCAAGATCCATCGACAGAGTACTTAGCAAGGCACTCGTCTCCAGCTGTCCAGGACTGCGTAGGGGTTGAAGAAGCTGTCTTACGGTCTGATTTGGAGGATGAGGCTACTTCGGCCTGGGCAAGGGCAGTCTTCGTGAGCTGGATGAGCTCGTTGAGCTCGTTGGCGAGAGATTTAAGCTCTGCGTTTTCGGGGTCGAGGGCGAGGGCAGTCTCGACCTGTGAGAGCTGAACCTGGTAAGTTTCGAGGTCTGCACGTTCCATCTGGGCAACAGGGATAAGACGAAAGCGTGTGATGGAAGAGTGACGGTCACGCACTATCGCCACATATCAAAGCGGATATCTATAATATTACTTAACTATTTAAATAATCAAAAATTTAAGTTGGAGCGTGTGAGTCCTAGGAGAAGGCTGGTCCCGGATCACCCTTCTCCTCCTCCTTCCATGGCATTGTCGCGTTCTGCCCGCATCACTCTCCTTTTGGCCATTGATGTTATCTTTTTCTTCGTAGAGCTCATCGCTGGTATGCTCGTCCTCCTCGTTCCCAATGCCACTCTTATTCCCAATAGGTTATGCTGTTGGTTCCCTTGCACTTGTTGCTGACAGCTTCCATATGCTCAAGTCAGCTTCCTCTTCCTCTCTCCTCTCCCCCTGACACTTTTCTAGCGATGTCATGAGCCTCATCGTTGCCCTTTACGCCATCAAGGTGCCTGCGAATTTATTGCTTCTGCCCTTTCGCTTACGTCATATCAGCTCACCGCTACCTCCTCTGCCGACTCGCGCTACTCCTATGGATGGCACAGGGCTGAGATTTTAGCCGCTCTTATCAATGGCGTATTCCTTCTCGCTCTTTGTTTTTCGATATCTCTTGAAGCGATCGAAAGATTTTTCAGCACACCAGGCATGCTTTTCGGATGCGCTTCGCATCAGTTGACTGATATAAATACTAGAAATATCTAATCCTAAACTTGTCATTGTCGTCGGCTCCTTGGGTCTAGCATCCAATATTTTGGGGTTATTCTTGTTCCATGGTATACTGATCATACTCCCTCTGTTTACCACAATCTCATCGTGGTGGTATAGAACATGCTCATTCACACGGTAAGACGTCATCATCAAGACCAGAATCGATCACCGGTACTTCATCGCCTGTGAAGCCTGCACTTCAGAACAATGTCACCATATCTCCCTCTCAGTCCGAATTTTCTTCTCTTTATGGTCATCCTGTTGCCACACGTGCTTCCCTTGTCCAACAAGCTCAGGAGATGGCTCTCGCTCGTTCCCCATCACCAACGACACATCGCTACAGTGTTGATTTACCACGTACCTCTACTGATGGCGAGAATGTTTCTTACAATCCCCATTCCGGTTCTTCAGATTCTGCTCTCGACGATGACTTATCTTCAGGCACCATGACGACGGAGCATACACCACTGCTGCAACCACGTCCCAAAATCGGGGATGGCCACGATCACAGCCATTCCCATGGATCAATGAACATGCGTGCTCTCCTATTGCATGTCATGGGTGATGCGCTAGGCAACGTTGGAGTAATCTCTACTGGCCTCGTTATCTGGCTCACACAATGGAGCTTCAAATTCTATTTTGATCCCGTTATCAGCCTCGTCATCACAGTCATAATTTTCTCTAGTGCCCTACCTTTAGGTATGTGCTACTGAGCTTGGTGTTGGTGTCACTGGCCTAACAGTTTGGCAAGTCCGGAGTGCATCGTCCATCTTACTACAAAGCGTGCCACCTACCATCTCCCTGGATGGTGTCCGAGAATCCATCCTGGAAGTTGATGGCGTGTTATCAGTGCACGAGCTACACGTCTGGCAACTCTCAGAATCAAAAGTCATTGCCTCAGTTCATGTCCTTACCTCACGGACCCACGACTTCATGCCAATTGCGGTCAAGATTCGTGAGGCACTGCACCATCATGGAATACATTCAAGCACAATCCAGCCAGAATACCACTGTCCAGGCACCGAGTCTACACAGGCTCAAGCGATGGTAAGCTGTTGAATTTTCATCATTGTCTATGATGTTAAATGTGCAGTGTAAGGGTGGAACATCGTGCCTGATCCTTTGCCCGTCGGATCAGGCATGCGACCCAATAGAAAATGCTTGTTGTCGTGAGTATTAATTTTCTATTGATTCGAATTAACGTGGCTCAAAACTTCCAAGCCCCACCGCCAGTTGATGTGTAATTTCTCGAGTTTGTTATTGTTATTTTTTTGCTGGACCTCCGGACATTTTTTATGATTACTATTATATACAATCAACTCAAGTCATTTATGGATACTGCGAAGTTCGCGGCGAAAGGCTGTGAAGATGCCAGCTTCCGGAGTACTGCTCGACTCGTATGATCCCTCTTGGCTCGCAAATTGGACGCAAGTTTCCGAGCCATTCCAGAACTAGATTGACCAAGGACAAATTGGTGCTCTCCGGTCACCGATCGTATTCCAAGCTCAAGATGTAACGCGGCATTGAGAGCTGATGAGATGATAGTCACGAGGAGATCCACTTTCAACGTATGATCAGGCGTTTGTTGGTGATCCATAGAGAAAATTATCGAGGGCATGACGACATGTAGAAATATAGGAAGGAGGGGTGGAATACTCGAGCTCCGCGGAGTGGCGAGAATAAATGTCGCAACTCGTCTGCTGATCTCCATTTCGCCAACACTGGAGAAAATAACCAGCTCTGACCACAGAAGTTGTAAAAAAGTCGTCGGAGGGATGATCTTGATACAGTGCACCACGTCAAGAGAGGGTGCTTTTCCTGTTCGTGCCATGCCCAATGCTGTCTGGATAAGCTGTCTTGGTTCATCCTCCCATGGAGTACGAGAAATGGAAGCTTGGACTTCTTCAGTTATGTCTACCGAAAGTCATCAGAAAATGTAGGGTATATCAACATAAGCAACTCACCTTCGGTGGGGACACCAAGTGCCTCCCCGATAACGCGTCTTATAGAAGTCACATCAATTCCTGGGAGAGCCGATATATTGACGTTGTTTTTTCTGTGGCCAAGAAGGATGCAGACCCTTGGGGCAACGAGTTGGAGAACAGGACGAGGACACGAAGGGGATAGTAGAAGCGTTTGGAGGATCTCTATACGAGTGGTGATAGTAAAACTAAAGATGACGATTTCATTGGGTTAGCAATTGACGTTGGAAAACAGACGTACTGTCTTTGCTGTATAATCTCTCTTATGAGGGCCTTGATGATTCCGACCAGTGTCCAACTTAACAGAGGTCCCATGAAATAAGAAACTCCGTTGGTCAAAGTATCCTTGTCGATTTTCTGCATCATATGAAACGTGATTGCTTGAAGAAAAAGCGCTGCGGATATCTTCAGAAGGACTTTTGGTTGAGTCGATCTAGGTTCACGTTGAGGGCCATAGAAAACCAAAGTTGAGATTCAGGATACCTAAGTATGCTGTCTTCTATCCCTTCGCTGCCACTGTCAAATAATGCCTTAAACCAAACACTAAATGCCTGGGAATCCTCATGGGATAACGAATCATTTGTGTATGCTGTATCGGTAGATTTGAGATAAGCAGAAGAGAGTGTTCGGTCCTCTGAAGTATACAGTTCGCCTTCCAACTATAACGAGTTAAACCCAGATGAAAAACCATAAAAGAATAACAGCCGCACGTGGAACCTCGTTGTCGTGTGTTGGACAAATATCACAACATCACCGAGATGGCTTACTGCATTCTGAGGATCACCTTACTCATTTATATTAATACATGAGATCATTTGAGATCAACAAAACCAACGTACCGACGGTCTCGCAATCATATTGATCAAGGAGAAGTAGTGCACGAAAAATAAGATCGGAAACTTTTATGTGTAGTGCCATAATATCGAGCATAACTTCGTAAGTATAGAGTACTCTGCAAAGATGACTCAACGCATCGACATCATATGTCGTCGCAAGCGTTGTAAAGCGCTTTGAGTGTATCGATATCATTCAAGTGACCAATCAATACAGGCAGATGAAGCTTACACGAAGAATGACTGCTGACAAGACACTGTGACACATATCGTCGTTCACAATACGATCTATCCAAGATGATAATTCTTCAACGTTGATATCTGGAATGAATTTCGATTCGAGATATACCTATCAATAGACGTCGTTTCTTAGATCAGAACGAGAAAAACGCTACACTTACTTCCAGGTCGAGACCAGCGTCCTGCGCTTCCGTCTGAATACGCGGTAATTCATCGTTTGAAATGAAAGAGTCGATGGTGATTGCAAAGGTAGGGGAAATCTGGTCCAGTTGAATCAGAGTTTGAAGAAGATCTCGAGAAAAGGACCGGAGTCTATTGTCAGGTGGGTCAGAAAATCAACGTTTCTCCAGGCTACTCTACCTACGATTCGTCGTTCTGGAATGTATTGACTTTGCTGGCCAGCGAAATAGCATGATCGCAATGAGCGATAAGTTCAGCTTGCCTAAAGTTTGTCTGGAGGGCGGCCTGAAGGGCACGTTTCTGAGAGTCATTAAGAATAGACTGCATTTTGGATGTTTCTAAAGAAATCTACTTACCCAGTCGGTACTTGTGATTCCGTCTGCGTTAACAGCAGCTTCAAACATGAACAACAACCGAGGAAGCTGCATCACTAAACTCAAGGTGTAAAGACATTGAAGAGTGAGGGGGACTTACGCGACCGACGACAAACGCTTTCCATATCAATGCCTTGGAAGCGCTCTGACTGAGGCATGTAAAGGCCGAAAGGAACAGTTGTGTGTAGAACACAACAGGGGTGCAAGCAGTCCATCTGAATAATGCCACTAATAGGGCGATTGAACTTTGACCGTCACCCGCACCAAAATCATGAGCTCTATAGGAAACCTGCAGAATCGTCAGAAGAACAAGGTTGATATTCTTCAAGAACATACAAGATGGTGCAAAGATAGGCTAAATGTGACGATGTCTGTTTCTGACCCGGAACCGTGTAAGCTTCCTTTGCCTAGAGCCAACGGGATGGGATGCAACATTTGTGCTTCCCTTGCTACCTTCGCGTCATCCCCAATGAGAAGGCTGAGAGAAAGCACAAATGTCTCTAGTACTCGTTGAACATCTGGCGCAAGCTGAAAATTTTGTAGGAGGTCGTTGGCATCAGCAAAATGTACCATGGCTTGAGCAGTAGGAACTTGTGAGAAATCAGATACACATGAGAGGAGAAGTATTACAAGTTCGGATGCAGATGTTATTAATTGATGAAAATGTGATAGAGGAAGGGAGTGAGCTGTCCGTAGCAAAGCGAGAGCGTCTTGCACAACGCCTAATATATTGATTGTGGACTCGTTGTGGCCAACAAAGGAACCAATTGGCGACATCCCAGAAGTGTAATGCGCATCCAACGCAACACGACAAAGCATGTCCAGAGTAGCCGGAGAGTGTAGCTCAGGTGAGCGAGCAGCCTGCAACAATGTTGCCACGAAAGTAGCAATGGAAAGTGAACCGTCGCGTATTGCAAGTTTCAAGTATACCTGAAGATCTGGATCCCCAGGAAAAGACCGACAGAGCACAAGGACAGAGTCTGCGGCAAATGAACGCCGGAATCAGTGCAAGCCTTTGATATCGGCATATACGAAGCCACGCACTACTCAGGTCTACTTCTGTCACCTCTCGAGACCGAGATGGTTCTTGTCTTGAAATGAACAATTTACACAGTCCCAGCCACTATCAGCTAAATCAACGGTTGTACGTTGACAAGATCAAGGTTACTGACTTTGGAAGAGGATATCCCACTTTGAAAACAGTGTCTTGTAAGTTCAGCTAACGACATACGTGCTCTTCTCGGTCAACATATGACCAACAACTAAGAAGTTTAGAAGCCAGTAAAGCAAGTTATGGCAGCCAAGAAAGTCTCCCGAGCCGTCGGGTCATGTGACTCGCGCGTCGATCTGACTGATCTAAGTTGACGGGCGCAAACGCGTCTCCCCAGATGAAACATCCAGTAGCTTAGACTGAGGATAGTAGAGGCAAAATGGTGCGGTCCAAAGTGTAGTGGCGTCCGTGGCCCGTGTCCATACCAAAATCGGAATTCCAATTTCCCCTGAATTTCAAAACAATGAACCTGATATGCGCATTTTCACAACGCACAAGAAACTACTATCATGCTTTTGCTGGCTACCCTTGTTGACTTCAATCTCTACTTGACGATCTTATCTTTTTTAAGGAGTTTCTTGTGCGCGCATACGAGTCCCTGCGTCTTGTTCAAGATTACAACGTATCGACGAATTATACAAGTCGGATGCCATGTGAACAGTGCATTCAAGCAATGCACAATGAACAAGTATAATGCCTTCTGTTGTAATGACCTTGTTTTAAGTCGTTATCTTTCTGTTCGACAGCCTCACTACATGCAAAGGCTTGAGAGCCTCCATATCTCAACGACAATCCAAATTTCACAAAATTTCCTGAATTCCATCCGCTGCCCCACCTTGCATACTCTTTTGCTGGGGAGTGCATTGACAATAGGTTCTGATGAAAGTCCGCAATATATTGGCTTCAAAAATCTCGTAGAGCAATCCCGTTGCCATCTCAACTCGTTGTCGCTATCCAACGTGTTCTCAAAGGATGAGGAACTTGCAAGAATCTTCGAATTAGAAAACACGGATCAATGCCGAGAACTTGCGGTTCGAGATGACTGGGGAGCCTATGATCACATCAGAGAAATTTCGGATCCTTGATATGACCAGATGGGATGGTCATGGGCACTGGTGTTCATGAGGGCTTCAAACGATGTTCGTCTTGAAGTACATGATTTGCATACTCCTACGAAGACAATGTTGGAAGATTGATCAGAAGACCGTGACTAGTCCAGGACATACTTTGGGACCAGCATATTGTGACTCCACTTGGAACAAGTTCACAGGTATTTTTGAAATGTAGATCTAACTCTGGGGTTCCAATTTGAACTCCATGCCAATGATTCTGAGCTCATATGATGTATAATAGTTCGGCGGACTAAACTTCGAGCCCTTGAAACCATGATTCGGATAAAGAGGTCTCAGACCAGCAGTGACTAAGTACTATCTTTCAGACCGGCCTGTACGTCATTCGAGTCTTTTGGGCAAAGTCCGTTTTGTACTATTGATATATTGTGGCGCCCTTGACTTCTCAGGGCTGAAACCGTAAACTGATATATCCAGCCGATTCGGATCGATTGTCGGCAAGCTCTGCACTAACACACTACGTATCTTCGCCTGGAATCTTCCACACATCCCCCTTGGAATTCACTGACAGAACCGTGTATCCAACTGTAAAGCTACTCATAGTGCATGATTTTGCGCCTAAGGGAAATAGTTATTATCTGAGATGATTATAAATGTACGAAGGCTCAAGAGGGCGTGATTAGTGTGCGACGATTCCTTGGTTTTTCTCTAAGTTCTTGGATAGTAATACACTTGTATCTATATACACCTCCATGATCGTCAAGAACTCCAGCTATACTTTGGCAACCAGTCTCCGCGTCTCCTGCGGGGTAAAATGAAGAATCATGGACAATACTTTCACTAGATTTGGCTGCAAGAGATTGGATAGTTGATTTGTCGTTCAAATTTTTACGATAGATAGAACACACCCTCATCTCTTTATGTTCAAGGAATTGCAAAATAACATTTCTCAAGTACTCCAGATTGATTTCCTCGTCATTTCCGTTCTTCTGTTCCGTATCGGGAGAGCTAACTCGAGATGTCACTCCGGTCGGTAGAGAGTTTACTGAGACTTGACTAGCAGTGGCGTTATTCTCAACAGAACGAGAACTCCAATATCCTACACCCGGATTTCGCTGTCGCTCGAGCAGAGCAGCAGAAAACTGAACTTTTCGTAGTTCCTCGCGAAGAGTCTGTAGTCGGAGTATGAGCATGAGTTGATGTCGCTTTCGAGACCAACCTTATTGCCAGCACGCAAGTGACTTTCACGTTGTTTGCTCTCCTCGACGAGCTGTTCCAGCATGTTGATTTTTAGATTCAATTCTTGTTCTTGTGTTTTCCAAGATTTCTGGATAATCCATAAACAACATCCATCCCATCGTGCACCGAAGAATGAACTTTACCTCAGAATCCCGAACTCTGGTATTCGTCTGTCGAAGTTCCTGGAGCTGCTCCGAGAGGAGACGATGCTCTCCCTCTAATGTTGTTATATTGGCCCTTAGCCCTGCCACGGTTTCTTCGTGTTGTTTCTCCGTCTGAGCAACCATACTGGCAAGTCGTTTTAGGTCTTCGACCTCCCTCGTC
Source organism: Termitomyces sp. DKA64 (assembly GCA_017657295.1). Lineage (NCBI taxonomy): Eukaryota > Fungi > Basidiomycota > Agaricomycetes > Agaricales > Lyophyllaceae > Termitomyces > Termitomyces sp. DKA64. The sequence goes on along the minus strand of JAGGAV010000004.1, from coordinate 97,235 downwards.
TTGTCACGAAGTTTTCGACTCCACTCAACGTCACTATCGTTGCGTTCCTTTTCCACTGTCACAAGATTTGTCTTGAGGTCGAAGAGCTTCAATTCGTATTTTGACTCAGCCGCTAATAGGAGACGAGCCATTTCATCCGAAGGAAGCACTGGTTCTCGTGATCTAGCCTCTAGATCACGTTGAACTTCTGCAAATTCATCTTTGAGCAGGGCATAACGATCACGAAGTTCACGTAATTGATACTGGTATTCGGTATTCTGGCTCTCCAAGCCCTCGAGATGTGACTGTGCAGATTCCAACTCTGCCTGACGCAGTTGCAGATCGTCGAAAAAGGAATTCTTGTCCTTAGTCACGAGGACTAAGGATTGCTGCAGGGACCGTATTTGAGCTTCTTTGTCAGAAGTTTCTTGAGCATGAGCACTCTAGAGGTCGATTGACATGTTTGCTAGAGGCCAAATTTTTACGGTGGATGACAAACCATACCTTAACCAAGTCAAGTTCGGCTTTATGCTGCCCTTTGTATGTCACGATATCCTTGTCGTACCGAGCCCTTGAACTTGCAATCTCTTTTTCAAACTGAACTTTGAGTGCCGCGAGGGCCTTCTCTCTTTCCAAGTTTGCGGCATCGAGCTCGTTGTGTAATTTCGTTCTTTCCGCTTGCTCTTTCTCCTTCTCTTCCTTCTCCCTTTCCTGCAACAGAGTTACAGCGGCAGTTGCATCCTCCTTGTCCTTCTCAGCTTTCACGAGCTTCTGCCGAACAGTTTTCAATAAACTGATGGCCTTAACACGCTTTTCTTCTTCCTCCTTCGCGAGTAGTTTCGCACGTTCAAGCTCTTTTCGCAGTTTATCAATTTCTGACCTTTGTTCGCCTGCAGTTTCTTCAGCTTGAGCATCCGCTTTCTGTGCTGCTTTCAGAAGGGCTTCTGCTTCTGATACTTCCTTTTGCAATTTTTCAATCTGGAGGGATTGAGAAGACGACTCCAGACGATGAGTGTCCCGCAGCTCTTCGAAACGGTCTTCTTGGACTGAGTCCATGGAAAGGGTCAGAACCATTCTTCTCAGCCGAATTGCATGGCTCTACCTTCAAGTTTGTCATTTAGACGCTTGATTTCATCCTGAAAAATCTACAAAGGGATTGGCATGGCGTTGCATCATAAGATAGAAAAACCACGCCGACCTCAGTGGTCGAATTCAGATTGACGAAATATTCACGGAGAGCTGGAGCGTTGTGTACGCTTTCCAATGGAGTAAATTCTTGGAATACGCGATCAGTGGCTTGCTTCTCTTCCTGCAAACGCTTAAATGATAGAGAGACGTCTATGAGAAGTCAATCGGAGGTTGTTCAGGAAAAATACTCGTGACAAGCATACCCGTAAACCGTTGTTCCACCTGCTTTAATTTTTCTTGAAGTTCCTCAATACTCGTTTCTTTCTCCGAACTCAATGTCTTATCACTAGTTCTAGAAATGGCGTCTTGGACACGATCGCACGGTGGCAATTCAGCGATGATCTGCTCATTGCTTACTGGTCTAAGCTCGTTCGCAAGGTCGACCGTGGGGAGCCGCTCAGTGAGTGCTGTATCTCCTCCTCGCACTATGACCTCGGCCTCGAAAGATTTAGGGGAAGAACCAAGGGCTGAAGATTGTTCGGACTCATCAGCCCCGTCCGAGACAGACTGACAGGGTTCCGTAGAGTCAGAGGAGGATATCGGTGCTTGTCCAGCATTTGAGGAACTCTCTAAAGAGCTGCATTCTGGCGATTTTGTACTGGTGGCCAGTGGCTGTGGGGTCGGAGGCCTTTCGCCTGGCAATTCTGTCTCTCCTGACGAATCACCAAAGGAGGCCTTTGAGTTTAAGGTCTCTGTAATCGTTTTCGCCATCGGTTCCAAGCATTTATCATTTGCGTTTGTGTCTTCCTTGTCGGTAGGAATGACAGTCGCTGGATTCTATTATGTATGAAATAGTAAAATCAGAAACGAAAGATGGTCCCAAGAAAGTAGCTGAATACCACGGATATTATCGAAGGAGATTGTCTTTGGGAAGTTTCTGAATGAGACGGTTCGCTGATAATGGAAGTGGCGGCACGCAATCTATCTTCCAGTCGTGACTTTGTCCGACCCTCTCTTGGAGACGTAGTGTTTTGTTTAGAAAGAGACCCTGTGTTGCCAGAACGTTGACTAGCCAGGGATTTGCGAAGACTACTCAGGGCTGATTCCGCCAGTTGACTGGAAGACATGGGTGAAGAAGGATGTGACGGGGAGTCGAGCGAATTGGAGCGAGTAAGGTCAGCGTCGCGAAGCGTATCTGCTGAATGACCATCTAAAGATGACCGAGGGAGAGGTGCCAAGTTTTCGACAGCCTGTCGAAATTGTGAGAACATGGTGGACGGAAGAATCGACACCAAAGGGTAGCACAGAACATGATACACCCGGCCGCGGGGTCACATCAGGTAATTTGATTGCACAGTCCTCAGAAAGAGCGAAATGATTCCGAGTCTTATATATATTGGTAGTCATATTTATTATATATACCATATTCATCATGAAGAGTTATCAGCAGGTTCGGGCTCTTTCTCCTTAACGTCACCGACAGGTATGGACGGTGTAGTAGAAGGCGTTTCAACTCCGTTCTGAGAGGAGGTACCAGCCAATTGCCATGCTGGGATCGAAGGTCTGCCCAACGCAGGCAATGGCGATGAAGGGATGCTGCTTGGCCCCCGACTAAGCAGCAAAGCCTTCAAAGATTTCAACTCCTGTTGCAACTCAGAGAGAGACTGCGTTTGACTCTCCTTGTTCTTGTCGATCATCTAATACACTTGTCAACGGAACATCAGGACATAAAACAGACTGGGATACTTTAGGTAACATATCACGTATGTTATTGACTTCGTCGCGAATTTCCCGCATCTCGTCGCGTGTTTTGTGCTCTGCTTCACGCATCTCCGCGACCACTGTCTCGACGTTTGCTGTGGTTCTGTCAATGACCTCTTTTTGTTCCTCTACTGCTTTTCGGACGGCCGCAGATTCTGCTTGTATCTCTTTCAGAAGCGCCTCTGCTGCATCAAACTGTGCATTGAGTGCGTCACGGTCTTCCTCGTAGGCGGTAGACGTGGGCGGTTGTAGATGTGGAAGTAGATGTTTCTAGAATGGACTCAATACGTGGTGTAATCGATTGTAATCGAGGAACTAAACACATGCCTTAAACAGCGCAAACGCGCCATAGGCAATGGAGCCAGATATTATAGCAGTTATCTAGGAAGGCACAGATGAGCATGTGTTTTTCGGTTCACGAAACTGGCCGGTACAAAATAATCTCGCCAGTCCCAACGTTGGGCAGGAGGGGCTCCAAGATGATATGCACCATACCCTGGAGGGTGGTTCTGTTGGTAGGATGGGCCAGGGGCCTTCAAGGTCGCCTGTTTGAGAGCTGCGTCAATTTCCTGGGGGTTCAGTCCCTTTGCCTCGAGGAATTGGATCCGTTGAGCCAACGGAGATGCCTGGGTCTTTAAAATTGAAGTTATTTAAGCAAACACTAAGCATACAGAAAACGTGCTTACTTTGGGGTCATTTAAAAACGCGACCGCGTTCTGAACCAATTCTTGACGATCCGGAGAGGACATTGAGCGATGCACCTTCTAGCCCCGTTTGGTTAATTCATGGTCTCGGAAAATGCCGTGCGTGACATGTGAGAACCAAAATTTGGCCTCGCCGCCAGTGATTCAACTCGTCCAAAATGATGTCCTGGGCAACCTCTCGGGCTGTCTGCAATGGCCTGGCAACTCGTGGTACATGCATTATTTTTCAATTCACCTGCTGATTCTTAACATCTTTCCAAGCCTCGTTCAAAGCCTGCCAACGTACCCTCTGGAAACCTTTGCTGTCCTACAACACAGGTGCGACTCAACGCGTTTTTCTACATGTCTTGTGTTCTTATTGTTTGAAAACGCTAGCAGGGGCTCGCAGAGGGTATGCGGAGGCCTTCTCCCGCTCCAAACCTCACATGAATATCGGAACCATAGGTTGGTCATCTCGCCCAGTTTGAAAACACCTACCTCAACTTGTAAAAACAGGACACGTCGACCACGGAAAGACCACATTGACTGCCGCTATTACTAAGGTCATGGCACAACAAGGTGGAGCCAAGTTCACTGACTACAGTCAGATCGACAAGGCTCCTGAAGAGAAGGCTCGCGGTATCACCATCAATTCATCTCACGTTGAATACGAGACTGGCTCTCGCCACTATGGCCATATTGATTGTCCTGGACATGCCGATTGTAAACCTTCTGCTCTGTTTTGTTTGCATAAAAACTCATATATTCTAGACATTAAGAACATGATTACTGGTGCTGCCCAAATGGATGGAGCTATCATTGTTGTTTCTGCGACCGATGGCCAAATGCCACAAACCCGTGAACATTTACTCCTCGCTCGTCAAGTCGGTATCAAGAAATTGGTTGTCTTCATTAACAAAGTAGACCAAATCTCGGATCCGGAAATGTTGGAACTAGTTGACATGGAAATGCGTGACCTTCTTTCGACCTACAACTTCGATGGCGAAAACACACCTATCATCATGGGTTCTGCTTTGGCGGCACTGGAAGGCCGGGAGGACAAGATTGGTTCCGAGAAGGTGCTTGAACTCTTGAATGCCTGTGATGCATGGCTTGATCTTCCTCCTCGTAAGTTGAGGATGATCAATCCACTTGGATCCTACTAAGCTAAGTGAAAGGTGATTTGGAAAAACCTTTCCTTATGCCTGTCGAAGGTAAGGCTTGTGATGCTTCATAGTTGTCAACTCTGACCCTCACTTTCCAGATGTATTCTCGATTTCTGGTCGCGGAACTGTCGCAACTGGGCGTGTATGTAATCTATGATCTTCCTCTGTGATGGAAGTTGAACGACCGTCACTTAACTCAGGTTGAGCGTGGCACTGCATTCAAAGGTGATGATGTGGAAGTCATCGGACTTGGGAATTCCTTCAAGACTACTCTCACTGGCATTGGTAAGCGATTTACAATACGGCTTGATGAAAATGTGTTCATTCTGATACTACAGAAATGTTCCATAAGGAACTCGAGCGGGTGGGTAAAGCGTCACTCATCTGTTTGTCATGGTCTTAATGTAACGCAAGGCTGAGGCTGGTGACAACATGGGTGCTCTGCTTCGTGGAATCAAACGTGAGCAACTTCGCCGTGGCCAAGTCATCGTTGCTCCAGGTTCTATCAAACCGGTTAAGAAATTTGAAGCTCAAGTCTATGTACGCTGGACTCATCTATTCATATATCTTCAAATTATAACTGATTTTCTTTTGCTTGTGTAAGGTCCTTACAAAAGACGAAGGTAAAAGGATGCCCTTGATTATCCATTATAATACTCAATTCCCATGCAGGTGGTCGCTATACCCCATTTATGGCCAACTATCGTCCCCAGCTTTTCATCCGTACGGCGGATATAACGGTGTCGCTTTCATTCCCTGAAGGTACCCCCGATGCCGCCGAGAAGATGGTAAGATTACGTCTCATTGCTTTATGTCCTACCACTGACATGCGGTAGGTCATGCCTGGCGATAACGTAGACCTTGTGTGTGACCTGCACTCCGATGTTGCTGCTGAAGTTGGAGGACGGTAAGGAACTGTTAGTCCATACCATATTAAGTCCATTCTCACTTTTTGTGTGTAGCTTCACTCTTCGGGAAGGCGGTAGGACTGGTAAGTATTATTTCCACCGTCTTCTTGACCTCTGCTAATTAATTGTTTGTCCTTCAGTCGGAACAGGTATCATTACCAAAATCCTCGAGTAGAGAGTAACTCACAAAATTCTATTGCTAATATACACTCAATCTACCCATTCCTAATGTATCCCAACTCTAAATATATGATATAAAAGTTGAAACAGTAGTTATATCCCTTAGTGTCCTCAATAGACACAAATATGCATTTCCTTTTGTGGGTAGGCAAAACAAAGATGCTATTTATATACAAGGTCAGACCGGAAACGGAGTTCCTTAGTCGGAAGACGAACTTCGTTGTCGACCGTTCGCTTCAGTCCTCCTACTTTCTCTTAAATCCTGACACAGAATGCAAGGACTTTTACGAGTAGCCTCTCACGCACGTCCGTTGACTGCACGTCCGTTGACTGCACGTCCATTGACTGCACGTCCATTGACTGCACGTTCATTGACTACACGTCCATTGACTGCACGTCCTCTTCGGTTGGCCCGTTCTGGATTGGGCTGGCGGCACCAACCCATTCGAACGCTCATCAGTATGTACATTACCCAACTATTTTTTTTCAAAATTTTCTCAATCCCTCCAGCTGAAAATTACACCGATACCCATGAAATGTTTGTTTTCGACGACGATACGGGAATTGGAACCTTACATATCACGGAACATGCTGAGCAACTGCTCGGAGACATAGTTTACGTCGAAACCCTGACACCTGGCGAGGTGGTAACAAAAGGCGGTTCGTACATGAGTTAGTGACAATGCTGTAAGGGCTGAGACGGCCCTTGTCGCAGATCCTATCGGTGTCGTGGAGAGTGTAAAGGCTGCTTCGGATTTTGTGCGTACCAACATCCCAACACGCGATGTTTTATCGAAGTTTACTTTTTCTAGTATGCTCCCGTGTCAGGGACAATCATAGAAGTCAACCGAGCCTTAGAAGGGAAGCCGGACCTCGTAAACAAGTCAAGTTATGACCGAGGTGAGCCTCAGAATTGTTTTTTTGAATAATACCCAATCCTATTTGTACACGACAGGCTGGCTTTGCAAAATTAAAGTTTCTAACCCTGAGGAGGTATGCTTCCTGCTTGAAATGTGTTTATTCAGCCAACTGTCGATAATATTAGCTCAAAGACATGCTATCGGAGGAGGGATACAAGTTGTACATAGACGTCGAGTTATTCAGAGCGACGTCGTAACTTCTCAACCTCACGTTCGACCTGCACATTTTGATCTTGTTTTTATCTTGTTTTGTAACTTAATAGACAGAATGCTGAGAGAAAATGCTGCTTGTCGAATGACCGAGTAGGCCGATATCATGTTTAGGATGAGAGAGGAGGTGGGGGTGCCGAGGGTTCATATTTGTACTTCTCCCCTCGTTCTTCCATCCGCCGCTTGGCCTCGGCCAAAGCCCACGTCTGGATGCTATATATACCGAGGCAAGAATTAGACGAGAGCCGTGGATCATGAAGACTAAACCATGCGCACCTTGTGTCCGGCTTATAGTAAAGCATCACTGCAGCAAAAGCCATGGACCCATACATTCCAATGTACCAAATATTTTCCCAGTCTTCCTTCACTCGTTTTTGTCCAGGTGGGGGAGGCTGTCATGAAAGATAGAGATAAGCCTCTTATAGCAAACGTATAAAAAGAAGTACCTTCTCGCCAAATAGGTAACCGGAAGGCTCGTTGTATTGAGGTGCTTCATGTGAAGCGAACCTCTTGCCCCGGAACCGAGGAGCGGCTACGCGCAGTGCACGTAGTGAAGTAGAGGTGAGCATTGGAGAATTCTTTGGCAGTCGTTGGTGTCAGCGAGCGGAGTGTTCGGGAGCGTCAGTTAGGAAGAGAGGCAAGTGTGCATCAGACGCAAATAACGCGTGACCTCTAAACAGAAACTTGAAATTCTAGCGCCGCAAACTCGAGATTCTACTTGACAATGTCTTAGAAAGAATCTCATAATCTACATCTTCATCGATACTTGGATCATCTCCTTCCTCGACGTACCCTGGACATGTTTCATCCTTCGTGAACCTTATATGCAGAATTAACAAATATAAGTTGAAAACACTGGGGACAAGAACACACCCGGCGGCCTGATAAAACTGGATTGCATTCTTATTTGCTATTCAGAGCATTGACAAATCAGGTGGTAAGGAAGGAGAAAAGGCCTGACCTTTGAATACAGTAAGCATGACCTTCTCCATACCCCACGCGGCCCCTATTTTTTCGAGAACTTGCATCAGCATCTTTCCTAGACCTTTACGTCGATAATCTGGTTGAATTTGTAGATCATAGCTTCGTTTTCAATCAGGAGAGAGAAAAATATTCTAAAATATCCAAAAGATACTCACCAGTAGATGACGTTTTCATCCTCCTCGTACTCAAAGCGGAACATCGAGAATGCCGCCATTTTGCCGTCGATGTCGATTAGAACAAAACGCGACAGAGAGTTGAAAAGCTCGTCTTGTTTACTTGAGGGATTCCATCCGAAAGAAGACTGGCTATAACTGGGTGATTATCAAAACGCGTGTAACGGGACAGGTATACTGCGTTTGCCTACAGAACAAACATGTTAGTCTCGAATAATGTCCAAATCGAATCTCTGTCTGCCTGTCCCAGTTCCGCAGATCGAGTGACTCGGACATGGTGACTTGTAAACATCCCTATCTGAGTATAACGCGCGTCGGGGAACGGGGAATTGACCTACGTCGTGTTCAATCCACCTGAAGCGCATTGAAGAAGCTGTCTGGCAGAAGCCTAGGAAATTCTCAGCACCGGAATTCCTTCGAGAGAAAGAGTAAAATTACTTGGTTTGCCTTGCGAACTTTGGCAGAAGTAAGCATGGGGGTATTGTCAGCAACTTATTGGGTGTATCTATTGCTTACATAATAAGGAGATATTGAAGTTGCAAAATATTTTGAATAGATTGCTTTTCATTTGTTAGTAACTGACCCATGAAACTCGACGCTACCGATCTTCGATATGTCACCTCCGACGAGTTTCGTGTCTTGACTGCAGTGCGCATAACTTGCTTTCTTCAGCATCATTACTGATCCAGACAATCAGGTCGAGATGGGCTCAAAAAACCACGAGGTTGTACCGACGTCCCTCATCGCACAAATATCCGGCCTACGGAATGGGGGTGTAAACAAGTTGATTGGCTCTCTCGCAAAGCGGAACCTGGTCTCCAGATTGCAAAACTCAAAATGTTCGCTACTTTCAACTCTCGACCATCCCTGGATTCTTTGACAACATCCTCAAATAGACGACGGATACAGGCTCACCTATGGAGGATATGACTACCTTGCTATGCGTGCAATGTCTAAACGAGATTCGATGCATTCTGTTGGAAATCAGATAGGAGTGGGGAAGGAATCAGGTGAAGTCTGTCCGGATCTGTCGTTCTATTATCCAATTGACGAGGTCTCCAAAGACATTTATATTGTCGCTGATTCAGAAGGGAAGGAGATGGTGCTCAAATTACATCGGTATGACGCGTAAATGTTTTCTCATCGCTGTTCAACTTCATTGCTCGCAGTTTAGGTCGGATCTCTTTCCGTTCGATAAAAGAAAAGCGAGACTATCTTGGGAAACGTAAATCTGCTTCCTGGATGTACATGTCTCGATTAGCTGCGCAGAAGGAGTGGGCCTTTATGAAAGTACGCACGATCTTCACTCTTTTAACTCGTGCTATGCCCAATGATCAAAATTTGCAGGTCCTACATGAACACGGTTTCCCGGTTCCAACGCCCATCGACCAAGCTAGACACACCATTCTAATGGAATTTATCGATGCCTACCCACTGTACGTTTGAAACCAATACACACAATACACTTCGTCCCTAATATTCATCAGACGACAAATAGCGGAAGTACCGTCCCCCGGCAAACTCTATTCCGCCCTGATGGATCTCATCGTTCGGTTCGCCCGAGCAGGATTGATCCACGGTGATTTCAACGAATTCAATATTCTGATTCGCCGAGAGAGCGGAGAACCTGTCGTCATCGACTTTCCCCAAATGGTTAGCACGTCTCACGAGAACGCGGAATGGTGAGTGTGGCGCTACAGTCGTAGCCTCGCTCATGCCCAAAATCTAGGTATTTCAACCGCGATGTTGAATGTATACGGACCTTTTTCAAACGACGATTTCAATATGAGAGTGCCTTGTACCCGAGATTCAGAAAAATAATAACGGAGAACTCGGAGGACGGGGATAACTTTCGATTAGATGTCGTCGTGGCGGCCAGTGGATTTGGACATAAAGATCAGAAAGTTCTCGAAGAGGTGAGAATGTTTCGAGTTGAAAGACTTTGTTTCTGAGATTATGTTATCAGTATATGGAGACAGTTCTCAAGGAAGGTGAGGAGGAGGAAGGTGAGGAGGAGGAGGAGGAGGAGGAAGAAGAAGAAAGCGAAGAGGAGGAAGAAAGCGACGCGCTACTAGACCAGAAAGAGGCAGACAAGAGACTTGAAGAGAAAAGTATCCCGGTCGAAGAGGATGCAGCGCTCGATGAAAGCGACGCGCTGCTAGACCAGAAAGAGGCAGACAAAAGACTCGAAGAGAAAAGCATCCCGGCCGAGGAGGATGCAGCGCTCCATGTGTCACATGAACTTGCAGAGCCAAAGAGCCTAGAAAAATTGATGTCTGAAGAATTGGGCCGAACTCTGTCAAGGTCGCCACCACAATCTAGACCATCATCCCCAGAATCATCACTCGCGAAGTTGACGTCGAGTCTCGATATCAATGGTGTCAAGAATATCGTTTCAGCGGACCTCACAAAGGCGCGGGCGGTACAACAGCGAAAACATCACTCTAAACGAGGCGTGCGGCGTGCAGGCCGACCTCAGGGAAGCAAAGCGAAACAAGATACACGTGTAAAGCTCGATCGGGGTGGAATGTGGGACTAGTGTACATTTTGCTATATTGAAACTCGTGTGTACTGATATTAAGATGCATGATACGTATGAGTAACGAATGATACTATTTGAAAATTAGACAATCAGATTTGCGACGCAAAATGTGTGTGAGTGGAGTGTTTGTCTGCCTCTGTTATGTTCACAGGGTATGTCGATGGCTGCGGGGTGGGATATGCGACCAAGTGTGGCGCTGTCGCAGAGTAGGGTAATGAGTCGGGATAGTTGTTGTACGCATTTGGGGCCTCGAGCCGCAGCGAATCACTGAGGCTCTTGTTCTGATAGAATGGTGTTAACAAAGATACCGAGCGTCGAGCAAAATACGTACGGCTCGTTCTAGTTCAAGCATTTTGAGACGAGCAACTGAGGCGTCGTGCTGAAGGCCAGAGACGATGCTCTGAAGCTGGATTAGACACAAAGAAACGTTGAACCAGGTTTCCCAAGAACCTTTGCTGTCTTGGAATTCAAACCGTGGTATGGTTTGAGCTCTTCCATGGGTATTGGCCAGTAGCCGATCCTAGTTGGAGGTAAATGTACGATACAAAAGCAATTGAAAACGGACGACAAACTCGAGTAATTGTGCATGAAGTTTGTCGATGTGATGTTCGAGACTGGCGATATAGATTGTTCTGCGTTGAGGGGCGCCGATGGTGGAACTACGCGGAGGTCAGGAACGCGAAACCAACGAAGAGAGAAAAATACATTTCGTAGGGGGTGAAGAGGGACTTTTCGAGGGCGTGGTTCCAGATTTTTCTGCGCTTCACCTCTTCCTTCTTGGCATAGAGACGTGCGTATGGGTGGGCGATGGCAAGTCTGGCGGCACTGGCGGCACGAGGACGAGGCCTGTCTGCAGAGAGCGGGTCTGGGGCGGTGGAGTAAGGGGGCGGCTCGGTGTAGGGCTCTGGAGAGTATGCAGGACATGGGTTGGCAGAGAGGTCAGAGCTGGAGTTGGAGGAGGCAGAGGGAGAGGAGGGATAGTGGAGGTCGAGGTCGGCGTAGGAGAAGTTCAAGTTGGCGGCCATGGGGAGATTGGGAGATGAGGGGGGTTATAAAGGATCTGAGAAGCCGGCGTGCGCTAGAAGGCCGAGCGAGATCTGCGCCCGGCTGTATCTCGCGTGCAGATCTTGTCTCGGAGCCTGTTGCGGCTGCGAGGTTGTTCGTTTCCGCATTTGGCGATAATTCCCTCCCGCGAAACTTGGTCGCCGCAGAGGAGGATGCGTCACATCGTGTGGTCGGGAGGAGTTGTGTCACCGCAGAGGAGTCGTGTGGTCAGGAGGGAGTTGTCTCACCGCAGGGACTCGTGTGGTCAGGAGGAGGACGCGTCGAAAGCCCACTCACGGTGCCTGGTGGGCCCACTTGACATGCCTTGTGCGACGACCCCTTCTCCCAGCTCTTCCCGCGTACACACCGTGGGAGCCATCGCCTCCCCAGATCTGCCCCATTCCACCCTGCGCCCCCTTTGTACATGTCCCCCCCGTCCCCGCCACACTCATCAGCGGCCCTGCACAACATCTCCTCTCAAATTCCCCAAATTTCCCCCTGTATTGCCCTTCTCCCCAGGCGTCTGCTGCTGCACCAGATCTCTTATCGATCTCATCTCTGGATTAGACGTTTCGAAGGCGCCTTTCAGATCAGCCTCGACGTATTACACAATCACCTGCCACAATTTTCCCCTGCGTTCTCTGTCTCTGTACATGTAATAATTGCGGCGTATTTATCTCTATCTGCCGGTCGTCACCCCATTTTCTACATATAAATTCCTCGTGGTCTCCCCTGTCCCTCTGCACCATGGCCTTTGTACCTCATGTCTACAACCCAGCCGCCGGCGCTTCTGAAGGCGACTACCCCGTCGTAAGTCTTGTCTCTTTTCTATTTTTGTTCGCGACCACCATCCCACATGATGTCCTCCCAGCCTTCGTATACAGCCTCAGATGCGAATCCCCAGTACTACACGATCTATTCCCCTGTTGATAACCTGCACCCTGACTGGCCTGGTCATACCTATGATGCCTCTTACAACTCCGTGCCGTTGGCCGGCCATGTATCTGCCGGACTGTCTCTTCCGAGTCCTGATGTGCCTCTTCATGCTCCGGCTCCTTTGTCTGGACAGGCTTCGTCTCTCTTGACCGCTCAGTGCACCAGCGCTTACTACACTGTACCCATGGAACCTAACGAGGTGTCCCTCAATCAATCTCAGATATCACCACCATCACTACCTCCTTCCCTCTGCGAGCCGTACAAGCCAATGTCCAGCAGAGAGTCTAGCGCCACCCGGCGCCCTCCCACCACCTTTCCTACACCCAGCGCAATGCTCACAGAACTTTCAATCGGCACTCGCGCTCCATCACTCACGGTCCAGTCCGCAGAACCCAAGACCGAAACAGCCCGTAAAGCTCGCCGCCGCGCCATGGCCCAGACCATCGGTTTCGAGCCAACAGACCCGTACGTTCCACTCCCCCATGCCCAACTCCCCGCCAACTCCACTTCTTCCAGTGATGTCATCTCATCCCACGAAAAGAAGAGGCACTATCTCGAATGTCTCGAGTACTATGTTACCTACCTCCACCAGCAACTCACCCTCGTCGGCTGCGAACCCGTGCGTTTAGAGCGTCCTACGACTTCTACTCGTGGTATGAGTAGCCAGTCAATTAGAGTGAGAGATCTCGCTCGCATTTGATTCTCCGTAGATCGTTGATCCTTCTTCCAGACCTTGCTTGTCCACATGGAGCATCTTACCCGCCGACTCAACCAAGAAATGCTAACCGAGGAGCAGCGGGTGAGTTTTGGAATCAGAGGCGTGAAAAATCGTTGACACTTGCGTATTCCAGTTCATCCATCTTCGTGGTACTGCTGAGCAGCTCCAAGACTCGAGATCAACTGAAGTTTAAATCCAAGCTCAATTTCAGTCCATATATAACCATATAATATGACAAACGAGAACGACAGGCTTCAGTTGTATTCCAATAGATTGTAATAGGGAGAAGATGGTGTGAGGTGGTGAGTGCTCGTAAGATAATTAAATTAACAGCGCCACCTCCGTTCAACGAGCGAAAAAGGAGTGCGTCTACTAGAGTAATAGAGCAGAAATGTAATACAACACTGTGAGGCAAAATGGCACTTTCCAAAAAAAAATGTACTGTCAAAAGGTCGGGCGTGTCAGTCAAGTTTTTTTTCGACAGCTTAAAGAAGCGGAACGAACCATAGAATTACACTCCCCTTCCAATTGAGTCTCGGCGCCTGCGACTCTGTCGTTCCGACGAGTTCATTTGTCCAACGGAACCCGCCGGCACAAAATTGTCCTCCAAAGCAGCGGCAATCACTTCAGCAGGCAGATCGATGTGGACCCCGTCTGCGTACGTGAATGCATCGAGAGGGGAATATGCCGGCGGATCACGTCGACTCAGTCGCGCGACAGGACCAAGTTGATTCTCTAATAAAGCAACTTCGGCGTCCCTACTACTAGATTCCTCTGGCCGCCGCTGGGTGCCCCGCCCATTCCGGGAAAGCGACTGCAGGCGAATGTCATGATGATTCGGAGTAGGTGGGTTCAGGATCGGGCTCATGGGAGAATCGGGTGGCGGGTGTATCGTGACTGCCAATTCGGTTGCACCTGGCACCGTGGAAGTGAGTGAACGTTGACGCCGATGCGTCGTGAACGGGTTAATCGCACCTGTGGAAACACGGACTGGGGAGAGTGATCGGGAAGAATGTGAAGGAGATGGTTGTGGAGGTGAGTTGCGGTCGGACGCAGGATCATCTACGTCGTCCTCAGGAGCGGGAGGATTTATACTCAGCCTCTGATATCCCTCAGATGGGCCCACCCCAAAGAAACGTGCGACTCTCGATGGTCCTGCGCTTGGAGAAGGACCGTCCTCATCAGACTCTTCCTCATCAATCGGTGTGATAGGTGGAGGTGGTGTAAGGGGTGAAGGAGCACTCAAGTACGTTGATCGCAGGGGAGAAGCACCCGGGTTCTTAAAACGTCGAGACCGATGATTGCGAAGTGATGGCGACGAGATGCTCTGCGGCGTTCCCTCTGCGTTCGTTCGCACGCGACCACCAACATCGAGCAAGATACTTCCACGCTCACTGCCATATGCCGGCGGCGGCGCAAGAGTACCCACGCTCGGTGCCAAGCCCCACTTCTTCACATTTGCCTCAATGAATACAAAGCCGGCCTGGCCGAGGTTGACATGGACGCTGCATGGGCCATCAGCACCGATTGTGGGAAAAAGGTTCCATCTACTAAGACCAACGAAGGCATCTTCCATCTTACGCCCGTTGCGAGTGAAAAAGACAGTACCATTGCGAGGTCGATAACCAATACCCAAAACATCACCTTCTTTGAGTACAGGTCCAAAGGGAGCGGTGTTAAAAGGATAGTTGTGAGACTTGTCGCCATTTGAATGATAGGCCACAGAGTACCTGCTCAGGCCAGGCAGACGGAACGCGGGATAAGGCTTGGTAGCCAAACCCACGGACACGGTTGTCCCTTCTGGAAGGTCAAACATCTTGACTTCCCAGTAATAGACTTCATTCAATTTGGGCAGCGGCAGATTTGATTGAACACATGAAGAAGACGCAGGGTCAGGAAGGAAAGTGATTTCGGTGCGGGCATGGACCAACAACGAGTTGACGGTTTCATAATCCGGTTCGAACGACCAAGCTGAGACGCCTTTCTCTTGAATTGAGAGGAACTGTGATAGCGTGATGTCCGTTGGCAAGGAATTTGGAGGGTACTGGATCTGGTAATCTGCAATGATAGATGTGGAAGAAAGCGAGAGAGAAAAAATGCAGTGCGTACCTTTTGCACGAGTATATTCCCGCCTGGTGGGTTCAGAGACACCCTCAAGCCAACTAGACTCGACACCTTCGAAGCCACCATCGCCCTCAACGAGCTCTTCCCTGCTCATGTCAACAGGACCATCGCGATCATTAAGGGAAATTCCCCTTCTACGGCGGACGAGAAGCACACAAATTAGGAAAACGAGGAGAAGAAAGAGGAAAGTAGAGAGGACGATGAGGAGGGGAAGGAGGACGAGGAGAGCATCTGGCTGCTGTGAGCCAGGGTGGCCATCGTAAGGGACGTGCCGAGGGTCGCGAGGGTCGTAGGGGAAGGAGGACATGGTGGGCAAGTATCAATCACTTGGCGGACTGAAGTGCTTCAGGCAACGGCTTCGGCTTCTTCCGACCCATAGAAAGAATTGATTCCAAGGTAATCTCGACATATCGATGGCGACGCTCTCTCCCAGCAATTCCCCCAAGGCCGTTCGCCGTAGAGTCTCCACAAGACGCCGTGCAGGCTCCCATCTACCCCCCTATCCCTCGCAGGAGTCTCATGATGCCGCCCTCAACGCCATCCGCTTCTTTCTCAAAGCCCACACAGCCTATGATGCCTTTCCTGTCAGCTTCAGATTGATCGTCCTCGACACAAAGTTGAATGTCAAGAAAGCCCTTCAGTGCCTCTTGCTCAATGGTCCGTGATCTCTTTGCCCCCTGACCCCAGCAGATTTCATATTTCGTTCAGGTGTTGTTTCCGCACCTCTGTGGAACAGCGAAAAGTCCAAATTCGCCGGCATGCTCACCGTCTTGGATATCATACATCTCATCCAATATTATTATCACACGGCAAACTATGATACTGCTAGCGCTGATGTTGAGACTCTCCGACTCGAGGCCCTGCGAGGTAGATCATGATCGTTGTCTACCAAGTTGCCTTGCGTGATCTATCAATCACAGACATCGAGAGAAAACTCGGAGTTGCTACTCCTCCGCTTCTAAGAGAACATCCCTCTAGCACCCTTTACGATGCTGCTAAGCTGCTGATACAAACACATGCTCGTCGCCTTCCACTTCTTGACAGCGACACTGAAACTGGCCACGAAGTCATTGTTTCGGTACTTACACAGTATCGTCTTCTCAAGTTCATATCAATCAATGTACGTTAGGAGCCGATACCCCCTTTCAATGTTTACATCATGATATCATATCATTCTCATAGTGCCACAAAGAGCTGCAACAATTACATCTATCGTTACGCAAGCTCAAAATCGGAACATATGTTCATGCGTTATCTCCAGAGAATGTCCCAGAAGGACACAACCCATACTATCCTATAGCCACCGCAAGTTTAAACACCCCTGTTTTCGATGTTGTCCATATGTTTTCCGAGCGATCCATCTCTGCCGTTCCTATTATTGACGAAGAGGGTGTGGTTGTAAATCTATATGAAACTGTTGATGTCATTGTAAGCCCCCTACTGTACAAATCTCTTGATCTCGTGATGGCTGATGGAATGTAGACCCTTGTTCGTCTAGGCGCTTATCAGTCACTTGACCTCACTATTTCGGAGGCTTTAAAGCAACGCTCTCCAGACTTTCCAGGTGTCGTCATTTGTACGGCGTCGGATTCCCTGGGTACATTACTCCAACTGATTAAGAAACGGCGCGTACATCGTCTTGTCGTCGTCGAGGGCGAGGTAACCATTCCATCTTTTTGTCTTGCTTCTACTTTTAACTATTTTTTTTCCAGGAGGAAGAGAAGAAGGGCGGTAAACAAGGACGGCTTCTAGGAATTATCACTCTGAGTGACGTTCTACGCTACGTCATTGGTGCATCTGGAATTGGCCAAGGCGCAGAACAAGAAGAACAGAAGGTTGAGGACGTTGGATCTTCGTAAGTCCGGAATTGGACCGTACTTTTCATCTAGACTGCTATATCTCTCGGGATATTTGCCTTGTGTACTAGTAAACCCTGTAGTTGGATCACGATGTGCGTTCGTATGTAGGATCACCGTTGTATTATTTATATATTTGACCACGCTTCACGAGTCAAACCTTCGTATATATATATATCATGTATGGTTTGGGCACCCATATCGGCACATAACTATGTAATTCCAAGTCATTCTGAAAGAATTGTTCCCGCCCCAACTGGGAACTTAAGGAACCGCGTACTTGATTACTTTGAAACTTTGGGATTGTATAACTCTGAATTCTTTGGAATCTTTACAACACGTCGTACGGACTCGATTGAAGATGGTGTAGATAGGGAAGTATCTGCCGTTGCAGCCTGCATGAAGTTCAAGTGATCGGGTCAGAGCCCAGACTTACCAAGGCCGGAGCTCAGGAATGAAGCCGGTCTACTTTGAGGTTCTACTACTCGACCAATCACTTTATTGAACTGTATAGGGCATTTTCCTAGTGCTCTCTTGTCTCTTAAGCACTTTCACAGCCACTCACGAGTCTACACGGGATTGGTGGCAAAAGCAGAAAATCATACCCAGTCGGTCATCCTTCCCATGTTCTCAGAGTCTAAACTGAATGTATACACCCTAGGTCAAAAGATTTGGCCTCCAATCCTCTGATCTCACATCTGCCCAAATGTTTACCATGACCATGCTCGCGCTGATAGCGGCCGTCATCTTATGTCTATTTTCTGCCTGCACCATACCCATATCCCTAGTCATTGTTGGAGCGCTCTCTTTCTTGTACTGGTCGACTACCGCCCGCGATCCTTACGGCTTGTTCCATCTATCCTTAAACAAGTTGCCCGGGGAAGATACAAACTCATTCCCAAAGACAGAGTGGCTTAATATGGGTTTCTGGAAGGTAGGACGCTTCTGCTAGATCTGCTGCCGGTTGGACTGCATAGGACAATACAGGATTCGAATGTTTTCCCCGAAGCTTGCCAAGGTATTCGAGTTTGATGGATAAGTTGGTTTGTGGTAATCCTCCGGTGCACAGCTCTCTGTTTCAAAGTGATTTGCGCAGCTCGATGCCAGAATGGTGACCGAATCCTTGGTACACACTTCTTCATCAAAATCAAATATCATTCATCCTAACCGGCGTTCATTTATCGCAGACGTTGGCCATGGAACGGGAGAATCCCTCATCTTTCTCTTGTCTCAACCAGCTGATCAGCGCCCATCTGTTGTAACGGGTATCACAAGCCTTCCTGTGCACTATGATCGCTCACGGACAAGGATTGACCGGCTCCTATCTTCTTTGCCGGATTCCTCACCCCGTGTAGAACTTTATCTAGGTGACGCTGTTTGCCAACATCCTCAAGCTGCCCACCCTCTTGACTCGTCATCGTTCACATCGTTTGACCGAATTCTCGCCCTTGATTGCGCCTATCACTTCAACACGAGGCTGGATTTCTTACGACAAAGTTATTCAAAACTTGTACCAGGGGGTCGAATCGCTCTGGCAGATATTTGCTTCGATGCAAAAATGCTTCAGAGCCGTCGATTGTGGTTTCTGTCATCGGTTTTCAGGCTCATGCCGAGACATAATATGATATCGGCTGAAGAATATATTGCGCAGATGAAGGGAATCGGGTACGTGGGTGTGAATATGGAAGATGTCACAGAGGAAGTATTCCCTGGATTCGTACGATTTCTGAAATCGCGGGCAATGGTTTGGAGAATGTTTGGGAGTATGGTTGAATGGTACAGTAAGGCTGGTGCACGTTTTATCATAGTCAGTGGCTGCCGTCAGAAGTATTGTTAGCTTAGTGCGACCGATAAAAAGTTGTCGACAAGTAGAGTAAGTGGCTTGCTGGCTACATATGGGCAATCGATCACAAGCTCTGCATCCTGACCTGGGGCCTGATGCATGATGGTCAACTTCGAGGCCTTTGCTTTCGTACTTCGACCGTCATGATTTGGCCGCTCGTCCTACGGCGTACAGTGCTGTTGAAAAAGACTATATATGCCCCAACTGACACCGTTTTGGCTCTTTTACATGACTCCAATGTACTTTTCTCTCTGAGTCCTTTCGTAGCCAAAGTGACCCCAAATCCGGACTCTCCAAACTCGTACACGTTCACGGAAACCTTATCATTGGCAGGACTATTCACTCTTTCCGCAACTTCTCAATGTCATATGGAGTTATTGGAAGACGGAGTAGATTGCAAAGTCGTTGCTGGTTTCGGCACAAAGTTGAAGGTGTGCTACAGAGTCAAAGCTCTTGAGGGTGGAGCCACGGAGGTTAACGAGGACTCAACCGTAGAGGTCAATTTGCTTTTTTGCAGAATCCGAATACTAGAAATTCATACTGTTGGTTCAGAGTGTTTTCCTCACTCTCCCCTATGTTTTAAGAACATTCACAGTCGCTCATAAGTCTATCCTTGAAGCATTAGCTGTTCGGGCGGAGAATCGTACCTGTCGGTGCAGTCCTTGAAGTCTTTCAGATAATCTTGACTAAGGATGCATTGATCCAGCTCGATGAGTCGGTCAGAATCACGTCGAAACAGTGGCGAGAATGTTTTTTCTGCATTCTTTGATAGTCTGTATAAGAAATGAAACCAGCTTATATACGGGTAGCTACTTAACGATCAAAAGTGATCGACCCTCGTGCTTACTAGCTAGTTTATACCATGACGGCCATCCAGGCGGTGTACATTCGTGGATACGAAGAGCGATCCGTCCCCAAGCCGCATACTGTCTATCGCATAGAAATACAAGCCCACGTAAGATCATGGCAGATGTGGCGACGCTACTCCGAATTCGACGATCTACATACCGAACTCACTAAAGCTGTCGGCTCCCCACCTCCGGCGTCACTCCCGCCGAAACATAAGTTTTCCTTCATCCGATCTCGCACAGACACTAAATTTCTAGAGGAGAGGCGCTCAGGGCTAGAGGATTATCTTCGGGTCATTCTCAGTGCCAAAGAAGACCAGTGGCGAGAAAGCTTTCCATTCAAAGATTTTCTCGGGGTCCCTGTCAGCAGACAAGGCGTTGGCCCACCCACCCAATTCACATCGTCCACTTGGCTCGATGAGCACATAGAATTGCAGACACGTATACGGACCGTACGTGCAGACATCAACAAACGTGACGCACTATCAGATCGTGGCGACATTGCGGGGTCGCATGCGGCCAATGTCGCTGCCAAGACTAAACTTGCTGGAATTTCCACCCGAATATCGACACTAGAAAAGGGGCTGGAAGAGCTTGGTCTGTCAGGGATGAGCGAAGGGGAGCTGCAGCGCCGTACAGACATAGTCGCACGACTGCGAGATGACCACGAGAAGCTCACGCGGATGGTAACGGTTGCGCGGCAGACCTCGCGACCCTCTGCTGGGACATCAAATGCACCCGTTCCCGAGTCAGATCGGGAGGCACTCCTAGGCGCAAATGTGTTCAAGCCAGTCACGAGGGTCTTTGGTGTGCAACCCAAGGAGACGGAACAGACCCGTCCTCTGGATAATCATGGGGTCTTTACAATGCAGCAAGTGCAAATGCAGGAACAGGACCAGCAGCTTGCCGCGTTGTCGACAATTCTCCAGCGACAGAAGCAGCTGGGCATGGCCATCAACAATGAGATCACGACCCAAATTGAACTCCTGGATGATTTGTCGGGCGAAGTAGATAGGATTGGAGGGAAGCTAACGGCCACAAACCGGCAATTGAACAGACTTGGTTAATGAACTTAGAGACTACTGTTGTTCCTCAATTTATCTGAGAGTCTATGTGGGAGGGGTGATACTGCTATATACTATGACAATATATGGTTACATTAAAGGTCGTGATGATAAATCTAGAAATGAATATCGGGAGGTCAAGGGTGCTTCAAAAGCCTCCCAATGCCCTAAAATACAGATGATCAGGAGTTATGGACAAATACTCCCGAAGCGGGACTAACCTCAAAGCATGCGATCATAATACCACACGCAGGAGCGATCTTTGCTATTCGAGGCATTATTCCCGCAAAAAGGGCGGAAGCTCCTTCTGTCCGTATTATGCCTAGAAGAAAAGGTATAGAAGACGTCACATGGCTGGAGGAAGGAGCCATCACTAAAGCTTGACGTCGTGTTTTGAGAACGTCGAAAGGGGAGGTTATTAGGGCGGCAGAAGTCCCGCTGACGGCGCCACAGATAAAGGCAACCCATGCTCCGTCCCGTCCATGTCGGCCGAACTCTCGCTTCCACGCTTCATAACTGGCCCAGTATATGCCAGAGAAAGGTACGTCACGCCAAAGCGTTGGACCAAGTCCTCGCCACATACTAAGGAGCCCTCGACTGTGCACTAGTGCGCGGACCGAGATAAGAACAGAACGGAGAGTGTTTGGGTTTTGGGGTGAGAGAGGGGTAGATTGGAGGTTGGTGCGTATTAGTTCCAGAGGAGAAACAATGGAGGTTATAGCGGAGCGCGCAATGATTCCAGCAAATAATGGGATGGTAGGTTCGTGAGGAAGAATGGGCGGAAGGGCGACGTTGAGGAGGTGATCATAGGTCAGAATGTATGACGTAGACGACGGCACACCAATAAGTCTGATCAAAGTCAGACTGGATCCACAGGAGGAATTGGGACACACACAATGAAGTGCCAGCTCCTTTCCATAGGCCACGAACGCCCTCAGCACGCCAGACATGTCGCACAGCGTCTGCAAAGCCATTCACGCGCTCAGTCCTAAACATTCCATGGTCCCACACGCACACAACCTCTCTGGAGATGGAGCGAGAAAAAGATGACATGTTACGAATACATGGTGCTCCCTTTGTTGGTTGACAACATGTATTAGATGGAGGACGAGGGAAAAGCACCGTGGGTTCGACGGGTTGGGTTTGGAGTCGGGTCTTGACGACATCAAACGGGGTCACTAGAGATCACGCAAAATTAGAGGGAAAAAAGAGATGGGTGCGCGTACTCACTGGTGAGAGCTGTGACGGTCGAGCCGGTCGCCGCCGCGACGACCTTTGCATGAAATGCATCCATGCGCCCTGGCAGTGAAAAAGAAGCAAATCACGTTAGAAGACAATATCTTGGTCAGATCACGTGCGAGAAAGTGTTGTCAAAAAAGCTTGATCGTCAGTTTGAGGACAGCAAACAGGACGTCTGCAACAAACCAGCTCTAAGTATAATCATTATTTGCTTCCCACCGCTAGAAAACTTGTCGTTCCATCGCACGGTGCTGATTTTCGTTTTCTTCTAATTTTGATCCTCCATGGCTTCTACTCTCACTGGTGCCGCCCTCCAAGCCTCGAGAGCTGCGCTCTCTGCGGCCTTGGCCGATCAACCCCCATCTAACACGACCGACGAGAACCTCGAGCCAGGGGAGATTCAGGAAGTCGACATGGTATCTCAGGCTGAAACTATTCGCACCGTTTTCAACGACCCTACCAATTTTAACGTCAAAGTGCGGTCTGTACTGATGTGTATGTTGTTATGTGTTAAATTGGGGTTTTCAGCATCCTCTCTACTCCCCTTGGACTCTTTGGTTCGACTCTCCTGCTACAAAAGGCCGTAATCTTCCCCAAACTCCCGTCTCTGCATTTCCGCAAACCCCGCTTCCATCAACCCCCAGTGTTGCTGCTGCTGCCCAAGGATGGATGGAAGATATCAAACGTGTTATCAGTTTCGACAGTGTCGAAGAATTCTGGGGGTGAGTTGATATATGTCGGTCTTTTTATTCTCTGCTCATTATAAGCTGCTAGTCTTTACAATAACATAATACCACCGTCGCAGCTGCCGCAAAAGGCCAATTACTATTTATTCAAGGTTGGATTCTAGTATGACTCATGTTATGAGACTCCTCTTATATTGCACTGCAGGAGGGCATCATCCCGGCCTGGGAAGATGAAGCCAACAAGAACGGAGGGAAATGGAGTATTCAATTTCCTCGAGATAAGAACAGGGGCAATGTGGATAAGATGTGGTTGTATACCGTATGTGTTGAATTGAAATTGGGTTGTCATGGTGCTAATGGCTGCGCAGATGCTTGCTGCTATTGGAGAAACATTTGACCCGTCCCCAGTCATCTCAGATGGCCCCGGAAAGGCAGTCAAGTCATTGATCACAGGAGTCATTGTTTCGACGCGCCCGCAGTTCTACCGACTTTCAATCTGGACACGGCTTGCACCATCGTCTGAGGACGATGCGCTGCGTGAGCGGATCGAGGGAGTAGGCCGGCATTTCAAGACAAGCGTGCTTGGATTCCAGGAGGGGCAGAAGCTGGGAGGGCCACTGGCGACGGAGATGGAGTTTATGTCGCACAAAGACTCTGAGAAAAAGGGCAAGTCGGCGAAAAAGATCATTGTGTAGGAGTAGCACTGCCACATGTGTTTATGACAGGCGCGAGTATATAAGTCATCGGCTTTCAGCGCTTTCCACAAGTTACTTGTCTTCCGCCATGCATGGTTTCCTCTCCTCTCTCGCCGACAAGGCCCAGTCTGCCATCAACGCCACTCCTCTCGCTCATCGCCCCCCAGAATCAGACGCAGAGCACAAGTCTCACACTCTCGGTGCAATCTCCAACCAACTTCGCGTCTTTGGCCAGCACTATGCGTCCGTTGTCTTCTCCGCCTCCTAATCCAGCCCACTCACCCCTTTTCCAGCTCCACTACTCCTGTACAGAAGATCATCACCATCGAAAAGAGTGTCGCGATCGACTTTGACAGCATTGCTCGTGATGCCAAATCTCAGAGCAAGGAACTCTACACCTGGGGCCAGGCCGAACCAGAAGATCTCATGGATGGTCAGCAATCTGTCTCATCTTGTGCATCATTCTCACAATTAGCCCTGCAGTTACCGACAGGCTTGCCTATATCAATTTTGTTCAAGGTTCCCTGGCAGGCTCGTTAGCTAGAAAGCTCGATGCCGCTCGTGCCCCGCTTAAAGTTCTCCGTGATGCGGAGACTGCTATCGCTCCGCGCCGTAACTTGCGTGCTGGTCTTCAATCTCAGCTCGCTCGAGTAGAACATGATCAGCAAAGAGGCTACGAGAAGAAGATCGCTGAACTTAAGGAACAAATTCACAAAGCAGAGCTCGATGATCAACCCCAAGAGAAAGAAATCGAAGTCTTGAAACGTAAAGCTGTACGCGAGAGCGAGAAACTCAAATGGGAAGCCTTCAGAGAGGTGATCACATTGTGTCTTCATATCACATCCGATACTCAAAGATATCCAATAGTACGGCGAAAAACTGGTCCTTCTTTCCCATGCGTCCACTCCCATCATTGGGGCCTTACCTAACCTTCCTCCTACTCTTGAGCAGCCGTACACCGGGGCTCAAGTGACCGGAGCAGCCCGCGCCTCCCTCCAACGCGCTCTCGATAACTACAAAACCGGTCATATCAACCTTCCCGCCCAACTGAATGGCGCTGAACTTCACAGGTCGGACACGCGCAGCTTTGGCGAAAGTCACGCAGATGAACTTTCAAGTATCAACTCAGATATCACGCACGTCTCCAGCCCGGCATTTACACCCTCCACGCCACCAAGTGACTACAAGACACATAGTGCACAGCCTCCTCCTCCTTTCAAGCCATCCGATGCTCACGGTGCTGACAAGCCATCCCCTACTATCAATCCTGCTGCTCTAAATCAGACCCCAACACCTATTCCAGCGATGGGTCCAAGTCCTACTATGCCCATACCAATCCCGGGACCTTCAGCCTCTAGTGCACTTGCCCCTGTTACTCCAACGCTGGCGGAGACAGGCGTTCCTGTGTCAGCTCGTACTGGAGGACCTGGGCCAGCCAGTGGTTCTCTCCACGACATTCGAGGAGCAGCATCAAATGCCGGTCCTCGTGACGGAGCAGCACCCATTTACGGCCAGCTTCCCATCGACGCATCTAGGTCCTCTTTGTCGACAGCGGAGGAGAAACGCAAACTGCAAGCTACCTACTCCCCGCCACCCGTTTCAGAAGGGCTTCCGCCGGTTCTAGGCGCTGCCTCGACCTCACACTATGAGAGTGCTGAGGAGGAGAAGAAGCGTCTCGAACGAGAAGAAAGGGAACGCACCTTAAATCTGGGATCTCACAAAGACTCAAAGGATCCAGATGACTTGCCACCCTCTTACCAGGATTTGTGATAACCTTCACATTCTGAGTGAACGATCTGCCACAGAAGCTGTTTTTACTAATCAAATCGGATTTTACTACGCGTTACATTCAAGATGTCCTTCCATGTTCAAAATCCTATGTACGATGTTATACAAAATTATTAGTGTGCTATACAGTTCGATTTTACAAGCGACCGCCTGTGTCTGGTCATTAAGTTTAGTCTCTACTAGTCGCTGTCCGGCCCAGCCACAACTCATCTAGATTTCTGCTGTCCAGCTCTCGTATATGACCATTAGCGTCACGTCCGTCGCTCTGGGGGTATGTAATCTGTCCGATCAGGTGGTACAAGCACTCTGCCGGGCTGTGGCGCATAATGATTACGATGGTGCACAAGACAAAGCAAAAAGGCTTACGCACCTCGTACTGTGCATGCTGTTTCATCTCCCAACTAGTTCGACAGTCGATTTCAGCTTCCCAAGATGCCACTGCGTGCCGTCTACCCCTATGCTCATTATCCCTCCCTGTCTTCACCTTCCCAGGCTCCTTCGGTAGCACAATTTCATCGACGACTCGCGGCTTCTCCATCGTGCCCGAATCCTCGGACTCCGGCTTCGCTTTTAACCATCCCCACTCTCGTAGTTTCCTTCTTGGCCACCGGCCAAACGACAGCCACAGAGTAAAGATTACGAATATCATCCCGACCACCATTCCAATCCCAATGTATCGGTGAGGTCCAGGCTTGTCAGCATAGCCCTGAGGACCTGCGTCTCCCTGCGAGTTGTCTTTTCCTACAGGGTCGGATCCAACGATTGTCATGCAGGGCACGAGGTTGGAGGGGTAGTGAAGCTAAAGTCACAGATGTTGGGTGGGATACTACGCACGTCCAAGTAGCCGTAGCGACAGTAGCATACAGTAGGGCAGAAGGGATCAAAGCACTGCTCTTCTTAAGTATGCACTTATATATATGCAAGCATGTAACGAATAGCGCTTCGATCTAACTAAATTTCGCTTGGGTTACGGGGTATCAACGTACACATATCAACTACGGCTTCTTTTCGGTTGCGACCACAACTCCATCTGATTTTCGAACATGCTCCACATTTCAATTCAATACTTCACAGATATGTATGATATCGCTGCTATTTGATTCCTTCTTCCTTGTCTCATGAAGTTCTAGGGATCCAGCCGCTTCGGGTCACGCGGGAACAGCGATGCACGTCGGATGTTGTTTAGCTTTAGGAAAAGCATAACAACACGCTCTAACCCTATCCCGCCGCCACCATGGGGTGTGCATCCCATCCGGAACGCATCAACATAGCTCTTCATACTCTCAGGGTCAACTCCCTTGCTTCGCATCTTGTCAATGAGCAGTTTGGGGTCGTGGATACGTTGAGCGCCTGACAGTATCTCCTCGCCGCGCATGAAGAAGTCGTATGAATTGGATACGGTCTTCGGAATTGCATGAGCTAAGTATCCAGATAAAGCTATACTGAAACTTACAGGGTCCTCAGGATCGGGCATTGTGTAAAATGGCCGGATTTCCATAGGGAATTTGTCAATGATGAAATAGTCGGTGTCATATTTAACCTTAACAAGACGCCCGAGTTTTCTCTCGTTTTCGGTGCTACGGGAAGATTTAACCGTCTGAGTCTTGAGAGATTCTATCTGGGGCACAACTCACTTCATGTCGTCAGTGATCCCAATTTCCACGCCGTCGTCAATAAGCATTTGGACAGCTTCTCTATGGGTCAACCGCAGAGTTCCTTCTGGACCCTCCCTCCACTTGAATTCTTCTGCAGGGAATTGCTTTCGTACAGTCTCGATCTCGTGTTGATAATTGTCCCTGAGACCGCGGAAAATACTCAAGAATAGCCCATCAAGGGTTTCCATGACCTCGTGGTAATGTTCCTCGATAGCCATCTCCAAGTCAAGTCCAATAAACTCGGTCATGTGCCGATAAGTATTCGAATCTTCAGCACGGAAAACGGGCCCAATCTCATAGACACGTTCGAAATCAGCAGCAATTGCCATTTGTTTAGCCAGTTGTGGAGATTGAGCGAGATACGCATTGCCTATAGATGTTGTTACTATTACCTTTGAATCAAATGACGATAACGCCCATACCTTTGAAATAGCTGACTTTAAAGACTGATGCTCCAGATTCGGTAGCAGCACCCTGTAGTTTGGGGCTGTGGATCTCGATGAATCCGTGCTTGCTTAGATAGTCACGGAACAAGTCTCCGATAGCGGCCTGTATCCTGAAGACTGCTTGATTAGTTTGCGTCTACTGAGCAATCAGTCAACGCGTTCGAATCAGATGTGATGACATGGGCTCACACGAAGATCAACGACTCTATTGTTTAGCCGAGTGTCGATCAGAACACGATTGAACTGATTCTCGGAAGATTCAATCTCTGCTTCTGGTCGAGAGGCATCATCCAGGGAGAAAGGCAAACGACCATCAATACCAGAGATAAGATGTATCTCCAACACAAAGTCAGTTGTTCAAATGAATCATCAGTGCATGGGAACCTCACCTGTTTAACGTCAATCTCGACATCGCTGACGGTAGCACCTTGAATGGGGGTGGGGCTCTTCTTGACAAGACCCTCGACAAGAACAATGCTTTCATCCGCTAATCCTGAAGCCCATTTGACCATCTGCTTTGAAATTCTTTCTGGATCAACCATTAGGACGGCCTGGACCGAATGAGTGCGTTGACGTAGATTTAAAAAGAGTAATTTGCTGCTTTTTGCCCGAGAGGTTTGGACGCGCGCACGGATGAGGACAGTCTCTCCATCCCGAGATGACAAGGTTGATATCTGAGACCTCTCGCGCCGAGGGCGGGATTGGGATTGATGAAGAGGTAAGACACCGTAGAACTCGACGGAATAGTCCTATCGAGCGTGTCAAAACTTGGGAACAGCGAGATCGTCCTGTTTTCAAAAACTGACATTTTCATTTGCGGCCTGCTGTTGAGCGATCTCGGCCTGCTTGGCTGCTTTCTCTGCGGCCTTTCTTTCTTTCTCGGCTGCCTTGGCGCGTTTCTTTAGTTCGCTCTTGGAGGGGCCAGTCGGCCTATGAAACCTGTCAAGGCCGATCAAAGCAGGCAACTGGTCAGAAACCTACTGCTCCGGGACAGCGCCTGTGTTTGGTTCAGCCATTAGAAGTAGATGGTGAAATCAAGTCCAGGAAGAAACTTGGTCAAAAGATGAGATAGACCCTGAGGTAAGGTTAGGTGCGCATCGGAAGATGTATCACGTGCTAATTGATTTTCTACACAGTTTGCCAGCGGTTTTGTCCTTTGCCGCCGCATTTCGACAATGCTTTCTGCAGCTTTCTCTCGTCGTGCTGCCGCCGGCGTCAACTCCAATGCCTTGCGTTCTCTTTCGGTCTGGTCTGCTGTCAAGGCCGGTCCCCCCGACCCCATTCTTGGTGCGGAAAGAGCATCCGGATTGAGCCAATGTTTGATATATCTTCTCTTCAGGTGTCACTGAGGCGTTCAAGGCCGACCAGGACCCCCGAAAGATTAACCTCGGTGTTGGCGCCTACCGTGATGGTAATGGCAAGCCTTACGTCCTTCCTAGCGTGAAGAAGGTCTGTCCTGATTCGGGATTCTACGTGTCTAGTTGCTAAAGCCATTTTCAAAAGGCTGAGGAGATCGTCGCTGCGTCCAAGCCTGACAAAGAATACTTGCCTATCACTGGCCTCGCCGACTTCACCAAGAGGGCCGCCTTGTTGGCTTATGGAGCTGACAGCGCACCTATCAAGGATGGTGCTGTACGTTCTTTGCTTTGTCCCATGAGTTGATGCTCACTCCCAATTAGATCTCTATCACCCAGTCGATCTCTGGTACTGGTGCTCTTCGCATTGGTGGAGCTTTTCTAGCTCGTCACTACCCTCATTCTAAAACCATTTATCTTCCTGTTCCTTCCTGGGGAAATCACACTCCGATCTTTGCGGACTCTGGCCTCGAAGTTCGCGGCTACCGTTACTTCGACAAGAAGACTGTTGGTCTTGACTTTGAGGGTCTTAAGGCTGACCTGAGGGTTCGTTCATTCGAAGGTATAAGATTTGGCATAGTAATGACCCTCGTTGCAGGCTGCTCCGGAGCAGTCCATTGTCCTTTTGCACGCATGTGCCCACAACCCGACTGGCGTCGATCCTACACCTGCCCAATGGGCTGAGATTTCAGACATCGTGAAGGAGAGGAAATTGTTCCCCTTCTTCGATATGGCATACCAAGGCTTTGCTTCCGGCGACACCGCCCGTGATGCATTTGCTGTGCGTCACTTCGTTTCTCAAGGGCACCAGATTGCCCTTGCACAGTCCTTCGCCAAAAACATGGGTCTTTATGGTGAACGTGTTGGCGCCTTTTCTTTGGTCACTGCCGACCCCGCGGAAAAGGCTCGAGTAGACAGCCAACTGAAGATCATCATTCGTCCGATGTACTCTAACCCGCCCGTCAACGGTGCTCGTATTGCCAACGCGATTCTTGGTGACGCAGCCCTATATCGGCAGTGGGAGGGTGAAGTCAAGGGAATGGCTGATAGAATCATCTCTATGCGCGAGAAGCTGTACAATGCGTTGACTCATGACTTGAAAACTCCTGGCGAATGGGGCCACATTAAGAGCCAAATTGGGATGTTCAGGTTCGTGCTTCCACTGTGTCCCTTCAAGTGTGACCACTGAGACCCCTTTTAGCTTCACCGGTTTGACTCCGGAACACACTAAGGTTCTGGCAGAAAAGGCACATGTCTACATGACCTCGAACGGCCGTATCTCCATGGCTGGATTGAATGACAGCAACATCGAGTATTTCGCCGAGAGTGTTGATGCAGCCGTGAAGGGCAAATTGTAGGGGATTCTTTTACTCAGTTGCCACATATATATATGCATATGCTGGCCATAGATGCGGAATAGAAATGGATTCTCGAATGACAATTGGACTGTGTGACACAAATAGGTCACAAGAACGACGCGACATGAACTTCACCATCTGCGGCGCGTTTTGACTGCCTTCGATGAGCAGTCTTGAGACCGCTACTGAGCCCATTCCTCGAAGCCCGTCGCCAGCTGTCCCAGGCGCTTGGCCATCGTCTGCTTCCAACTCCCTTCATCGGAGATCTAATACTTTTCCTGCTGCCTCTCCGCATAGCTTGCTCCCGGCCGACTCTCTGCGTCTTGATCACGTCCGCCGTTTCCAGAGCCGCCTGTCTCAAACCCTTTCTAAGACTGTTGAACGCGTTGATACGACCGTGTCACGTTCAGCAGAACATCTAGATTTGAGTGACAGCATTTCAATCCCGTCCGATGGTTCAGGCTTGACCAGCTCTACCCAGGCAAGTCTCGTCCATGTACTTTCATACAGAAAATACTGAGAATCTGTAGCTTGACACCAACACATCTCTGTCAGCGTTTGCGGTGCGATATCATGATTTTATGATGCGTCTCCTTTCCCTTTAAACGTCTTCTGTAGGACTCCTCGATGACTACATCGTTTTCAACCCCAGTCAAGGGAGCAGTCGCGTTTTCTAGGTATGAAAATGAAGAAGACAGTACTGAGCCTGCTTCTATTGGCAGCAAACCCCGCATATGTGACGCCTCCAGTGATTCTATTAGCAAGATTTTCCCCTCGACTTCAAGTTACGATTATGCAGCATCCTCACCAGCATCGCCCACGCTCTCGACGGAAAATACAAATTATGATCATCTCCTACGTATCAGTTTCCCTGCATCCCTTTCCCGCTCTTCATGGTCCTCTCATTCAGATCCTGTTTCGCCTATTATTTTTTCGTCTCCAACATCGTCCAACAACCCTCTGCCCCGTCAACGCTCATACCATAGGCAGGAATACTGCCCTTCTCTGGAATTCTCATCTTCTCCCTCTTGGGACACTTCCTTTAATACCTTTGAATCATTGCGCATTGAGTCTGGTCCACAGTTTATCCGGCCCGAACAGATGTTGAACCCTAGTCAATCTCAGCCTTTCAACACTTTCGATTTGTACAACAATAACGATTCCTCTACTGAGCTGGAAGTGCCTACTGTCCCTATGTTGACGACCTTGTCATTGCCGGGAAGTTTTGACACGACTCTAGACATCAGTCGCCGCAATTCACCAAGACATCATCATGGTCAAGACAACTCACATACTCAAGATTCCTCGTTGTCATCTTCACCTCCGAGCGTTTCAGAAGCTACCGGTACAGCAGCTGTTATAGGTGTTTTGGAGTTCCCCTCCCCTCCCCTCACGCTTTCTCCCTTCATTACAGCCCCGCCGCCAGAGTCGCCCATAATTGATCTTCCTATTGCTGATTCCAGCACTGTCGAATATGCTTCTGCGGTAGTGTCGTCATCTTGGGGACCTGATATCTCTATTCGCCCCGACTATCCGATAGCCAACATTCTTCCCAATGCATCGTCGCCTTCTACTTCTGAAACACTTCGGGACCCAGCGCTTCACCAGGAATCAACTGGAAGGACCAAGCCTTCAGTCATGATAACCAGGTTCAAAACGTTAGGAAGAAAAATGAAGAAGCTTCTCTCTCTTTTTCCGAACGCCAAAGTCGAAGGAAGCATCTCAAATAACAGACCTGACAGACCTGAGATAACCCAAGACGGTCTCCGAAATACCTATCCGTTGACCCCCTCCAATGATCTTAGTGATCCATCGACAGATGCTAGTCTGCAAAGGGAGGATTCCTTAATGGAAATGCAAGGTAACCATTCATTACCTTTGCCTCCAGGCTTGTCGGTATGTCCTACGTATGGCTCTACTCTAGGCCACATGCTGACAGGCCCCCAGAGCTGTCCCACTCGAAGGAGACCTGTTGTATCCGAAACGTTAACTCCAAACTCGGCTTCGTATCGTAGTCAAGATTTGACGAGCCCCCCAGTCATCAGGATCACATCCTCGAGTTGCTCGTATCGGACACCTATGACATATGTCCCGGATGAACCTATAAACGATCTTGACCTTACTGAAGATAGTATGAGGAGGCTTGAAATCGAAGCTCGGCCAAAAACACTTGAGGAAATCAAATCAAAACGAAGATTCTCCCTTTCCATATTGTCAAACACTCGTCGTTCAGTTTCTCAGCCTAGTTCGTCCATCGTCGCAGTTGCTCGCACTCGTCAACGACCAAGGTCTGCTATCGTCCTTCCCGCCGCTAGCTCGTCTTCCATTTCGGGTGGTGCGATATCAAACGATACCCACGATCCCGGGCCTCTCTCGAGTACCATAAATAATACTCTTGAAGACGAAATGCCTATGGAGCTGACTTGGCCATCTATCCCGGGAACGTTGCCTGCACAGTCGACTAGCTTGAAGCGAGGAGATATCGACGTGAATAGGAAAAAGCATCAACGTTTCTCGTTACCCACTCTCTCCCATTTGACTAAATTCGCATGATCATTCAGATAGCAATTGTTGATTGTCATTGTCCATGGTTGATGTATTTTTGTCCTCGTGTACAGTAGACGTAAATGCAAGCAGATACTAGTACTAGAAAAATAAACATATCGTCAAAACCAATTCATATGTCCAGATCCTCGTCAGGATCGTCGTCGTCGATGTCATCTGCAGAATCTGGATCATAGAATATCGCAGCTGCAGCATTGTGATGACCTCTGTCTGTAGGTTTACCTATGATGGATGCTTCGAGATCAAATAAAAATGAGCCTGGAAGCACTTGCTCACCTTCATGCGCATATGGAAGAGGTACTTGAGCACGCAATTCCTGCTGAGATGGAGTGAGACTCAAGTTGAAGGACATATTTTGTGTCGGATCAGGACCAGCCTATTGAATGAATGAGTTATACTGTAGTAGAATCGCAAAACAACTCACCTCAGTAATAGCCTTCTTGGTCCACACTCCTCCCAAACTTTCTAGTTTCGTTAGATTACAAGGTCCGTCTATCACAGACCAACCCTCAATCTCTCTTTCGATACCGCGCTTTCTACCTTCTCCACTCCTGACAAGTATGTCGATTACAATTTCGGCTACCCCTCCACTGCCCTCTCCACCGGAGTTGTTTCCATATACAAGACGCTCGACATCGTGGATACGCTCGCTGAGAGGAAGGAAAACGTTCCAGAACTTGGCTTTAAAAGTAGAAGGTGGAGGTGGCGTGAGATACTCTTTCGCAAGATATGTCAGAAGGACGACAGGATGGGCTACCAGTTGCACAAGAGACGAAGAAAATGTTGGTTGGATGAGAAGAGGTATTAGCTGCGATGGACGCGTCGCATGCAATACTAGACGAGAAGGGCCTGCTTGACCGGTGAGCCGATGTTAAGTGGATGGATCAAATGGAGCAAGTACTTGGGCGAGCACGAACGAGACTGAACAACTCGGAGAGAAACTTGTACGTCTCTGAGACCGATCCTATGTCAGAACAGAGAATGTCCACAGAGTCTATAATAATTTGGATAGAACCCGAAGGAGCTGTGCATGGGAGTCAAGAATAAAGCAAACAACTTTGTGCACCTTCTCACCTTTCTCCACGGCAGTCAAGACCTTCACTCGTGGATCAGACCAGTCGCTGGCATAGACAGGCACAGATTCAAGCCAGTCGAACACGCGAACGTTTTCGTCTGTGGGCGAAACATCTCCTAAGAGGTCGATTGGGGGATAGATGAACGAGAACAACAAAGTGCAATTTCGACGCGTCTTAAGATTGTTTTCCAAAATCTGACGGAGAAGCGGTATGCTCGACTGGGCCACGGAGGATTGGAGAAGGACAAAAGGTTGTTGGGACCACAAGGAGTCGTTGAACAATGATGATGAAAGTAGTGCCATAATAGATTGCACCGCGGTGGATCAAGAACGTGATCATTAGGTCAACGGACATACTATGCAAGAGTCTATGTATAGGAGTCTACTTGTTCTTTTTCTCCCACTCTTCCCGAGATAAGGATCTCCGTCCAAGCTGCCAACCCAATACTCCAATTCTCTTCGTAGTCTCCTGAAGAACGAAGGACGCGTCTCGGAGGCAATTGCGAACGTAAGGGATAAGCTGAGAATCATAGGCGTTGACAACCTTCAATGCAGGCTCAGCATCAAAAGCTGTTCGTAGCGCATGAGTGAGTAGATCTTCCTGAATTCCTGAGCTTCGATAAACCTCGTCGACGTAGAAATGTCTGATGATCGCGGAGGCAGGGGATTTGTTGGATGGCTTCTTTCCAGTTTTTGCGACTGTTTCGGAACTGGCATCCAGTGCAATCAGGCCAACAAAGAGGTCACCAAATTCACAAATCCACAGTCCAGAGGCAGGATGGCGTGAGTAATACGTGTGCATATCTTTCATGTCAGGACCATGAAGCACCTCCTGTGTTTCCTGTTCGAACTCCGGACGATTAAGCCTAAAGCATATCAAAGTCGTATCAAGTCATGAATGATATCAATGCTCACCAATCGATCAGAAACATTATGGGGACCGTAGATGCTGCTAGCATAGGAATAGGACGGAGGTAGCCCACAAGCCCATCTTTCTTCATTGGCCACAGATCCATGAAGCTGATAATTGCGTATGACAATAGCATCCAAGCAGCGATAACCACAGGATGCACGTAGGCTGTTGATTAATTGAAACTCAAGAAAATTAAGCATAGGCTGGATACCAACGCACCTCGACGATTGGCAACGGCCAATGACTCCATCGCGGCTTTTCCAATGGCAAACCGTACCACCTTATCGTCCGAAGGCTCAAAGCGACGAATTTTCGCGTCGCGTTGGACCATTTCTCTCAGTCAGGTTATGGGAAAAGGGAAAGATAGAGTTCCATCCGCAGTGTCGGTTTTGTCAGGATATAGAAAGACACGTTCGTGAGATCACATCTGTAATTGATTGTAAACGTGCGATGAAATCTTTGGAATAAATTTGTTTTGCTGGCACGGCCTCCAGCGCAGAAGAAATAATACAACTCGATGAAATTCCAGAGATACCGCTTGCGTGGCCATGCCAGAGGACGAGGATCGAAGAAGTCTCCGGCAGTAGATCATTATATAAAGACAGCTCGAGACCTAAAAATAACTTGCACTTCTCCATATTCGAGCCTTAAAGTTACAAAAGAAAATGCTAGTCACAAAAACATTCTACGACGTTCCCAGCAAACTCGATAACAACCGCCCCATCAGGATCTTTGTGATCTCACCCAACATTCCCAACTATCCTCTGGCCAAGTTTCCAGGTCCAGTATGGCATCACCGATCGAAACGATAGATTCTCATCCCTTGTGACGTGCAGGCGTTGTGGTTTTCAGGTATCGTGGAACTTTAAAAGAGGAATGCCCTGTTAACACTGTGGTTCGGCCGACAAAGTGAAATTTACCAGGTGACGGGTCCTGTCGAACGCTTTGCAAGTCAAATCGCGAGTCACGGCTATGTTGTTGGTATGCCACTTATTGTCTTGAGACCTTGAATCAGGATATCATGTTACTACCTCAGCTTGTCCTTCTGTCTATCATGAATTTGAGGGTCCTGAACCAATCCCTTACGATGTGGAGGGTGTGTTTGTTCCCTCGATGATCATTGCTCAAGTTTACTCGAATCCTCTGTCCAGGCACCGATAGAGGCAACCAATACAAGGCGAGTCGAGGAAGTCTGAGGCGTTATTACATGCCTCATCCCAACCATAGATCGAAAAAGAAATTACTGCTTATGACGAGGTATGATCGATTGATCGCATATTTAGACCGCTTGACCATATAGCCCTCTGGATAAGGACGCCACATTCTCGATTGATCTTCTTACAACTTTAAACAATTGTAACGGTCACATAGCAGGTCAACTTCTCTCCGTCATATGCTATTTGATGGCTTATCGAATATACTCAAGCCACTGGAATGTGTCTCGGCGGTCATCTTGTATGTTCTCAACAACTTGCTAATTCCATTCCGTAATGACTTCTGATTCCAGGCGTTTCGGGTGCGTACTTCCAATTTGTTACTTTCTCTTTCGCAACACGTGTTCTGACCACACGTTAATATCAGGCAGCTTTTGATCCTCGTATCTTGGCTTCCGTCTGCTTTTTTGCGACTGATATACACAGCGCGTCATTGGGAAAAGGGAAGAGCGACGACACACTGACCCGTGTTCGTAGGGGAGATCTCTCAGGCAAAGGCGAGCTTGTGGTATGGCGCCTTTGAATCACTCTGCCGGCTGCTTCCGACAACTTTTTGCGCAGATGATTTTTGGAAAGCAGGTGCGTGCCCATTTCGGGTCTCGCATGTCATAGGAAACTGACAGTTAGGAAATAAGGATACACATGTCCCTCGAGCAGGTCGTGACCTTATACGTTCGGTATTAGAAGATGCAAGCGTCCCTGTGTCGGTGTGTCTGCTTTTAATAAGTTTTGACGGCTCGACCTGATTGTCAATCAGTTTCTCGAGGTTCAAGCACAGCATGCCTTTATTCGGGACGAGCATTCCAAAGGGCGTTGGGATGCAGCTTTGACTCGATCCTTGTTCAGCTTCATGCTAGAGGTCTTCGAGAGGACGGTTGGCAGGGATCTTGGGCCGCGCGTCAGTTCTGGTGGAGAACCAGAGCATGTATGCTAGGTCGACTGTTGGTGCAATTGTAGATCCATTTAAAATGGATTGTACTATGTGTGTATTACATATACAGATAATATCCCTCGAGGCTGATTTCTCCCGTTGCGTTGCGATTCTTCTCCTTTCCTGGAAAGAAAGTCGTGTCCTGAGTCATGAACTTTCATACCAGCTAGCTCCTAGACAGTTGAAGGCCCCAATTTGCACTGTCGCGATAATTGACACGTCCACAAATTACTTAGGTAACAATAAGGGTCAGGTGTTGGTTTCGCCTTCCTCCGAGAGACTATTATTAGCTTATTTTGTCAAAGGAAACCAAAGGCAATGTTACAGAGTTTGTACCATGGGTGGCGGTGAGCCTGTCAACACTCCTCAAAGCCTGACCCTAGGTGCCATACTCCAATTGACAGGATGAATTGACTGCCTTTCCGACATGGACCCTCGTACGTACACATGATGACATTGTCCAGATACTCAATAGATGGATCCTTCAAGCTAACTCCCACTGTTTCACTATGGTAATCCCTCGAACTCAACCACACACATCAGTTTCTGAGCGTGTGGCTAACATGATAAGTGGTAACTGTTCTCCGCGTGAATCGATTCGGTGTCTCGGACCTCCCTGCCGCTGTCTCAATCCGAACATTATAGACCAACTCAGGCACACCAATTCAATCCAGGTACATACCTCTTCCTCCTGAAATCTGTTCGTCATTGGGTTACTATAATGACCCCTATGTACATGTCTTTTTCTTGAGGTCAGGGGTACCCATAAGCTCGGACGAAGTGGACTCAGTCGCATGGAGCAATGCAATGTGTCCGTCCGTCGGTTCTTATTCGCTTCCGTCTTCCGTAATCGTCGAAACTAAAACATTCTAGTAACATTAGCATCTCGAGTATACAAGACAAGCGGCTGATTAAGGATTCCTTGCTTCTCCTGTCTCCCCAAGTCAGTAAGTAAACACTATAGACGCGATCTCCTATTGGCACGATCATATTGTAGCATCCTCGACGGCGGACGCAACTCGGCTTGCATCTACTCTAATGCTAGCGGAGGTAAAGTCCGTGGGTCACTATAAATTTACGCCTCGATTATTCGGAAGTCTTTTGCACACACCCTCACCTTCTCTGCAAACCTTCAAGGGACCTGGGCAACCTCCAGCCCCACCTACACCGTTGGTTCAATATCCCGGGTATTTTTTAAAGGGTGTAGAACCATCATTCTATGATACCTCAAGCTACTGCTTATCGTATACATCTCCACCACTATCCGAACTTCGGGATACAGCGTCCTCGTCAGGTCTGCATTGCACCTTAATGTCCACGGATATCTCAAAATTACCTCCCGAAACAACCATTTCCACACTTCCATTCTCAATGACCTCAAATTCCCCTCTGGCATCTACTTTGGAGTCTCCGCTCTCCCAGGAAACGCTTTTCACGTCATTCTTTTCCCCCACGTCGCCGTCTACCCCGAGTATTCCAATGTCTTCTGCGGAATCATTCACCCCATCATCAATAACGCCAATGTCACCACTTACGTCCCACTCTGTAATGAGCATCTCAATCTCTGACACGACCATTCTGCCAGCATTTTCAAGCATAAGAAATCCGATTCCATCTTCCCAGGAACAATCTGACACTATACCCAACTCATCTGTACATTCATCACCAGCATTCCCATCTGTAACTCCCATCAATTCCGCAAGCAGAGCTTCGTATGTTACCCCTACAACGAGCTTTATGTTTTCCAGTACATTTTCTGCCTCCTCTAGGTATGTCGCAATCAATCGACTTTCCACCCCTGATTTGATGTCTGTATTTCAGTTCTTTAAAGCCAATTAATCCTAGCGAACAGACGCCAGAACAATCAACGTCGACTTTTTCAACGGACATTTCACCTGTTTCGTCGACCAAAATTATTCCAAGCACTATCGTACTTGTGTCAACGACCCGTCGCAATGGTGCAATGTCAACATCAACTTCGTTCGAACCAGGAGTCTTGAGCACCGATAATCCGAAAGGCCCAAACGAGTGAGTCCTGAAAAATTGCGGAGATTGTTGGAAACAGACTTGACGAGATTTTTTTTTTCTAGATTTGCGCGCAACACTGGAGCAATAGTCGGCGTTGCAGTTGCCTGCGCTGGTGTTATTATAATAGCAGTTCTAGTTCTTTTCCTCCTATGCGGGCGTCGTAAAGGAAAGCGCTACTGGTCCGGAGATTTCAGGAGTCCTGCTGGCTTGCAGTTTATTCCTTGGCAGCCACCACTTGCTGCAGATGATGATGCAGTTTCTTATATGCAAAATGTCAGGAGACATTCAAATGGATCGTTCCAGCGATTAGGCAGCGTAACGCACACCAGCGAGATGGCACATTCTGGAACTGAGTTCGCAGGTGCCCAACAAAATACCCATGAACTAAACAGTTCGGAGAGTGGGTTCTCACATGGTCAAAACCATTCACGTCTTTCGTTTTATGATCGGGCAGGAACCGAATTGACGTATCCGTTCTCTACCAACACGCATCACTCCGTTATGGTCCCGCCATCTGCATGGTCTGAGCCACTTCATGGTCCTGTCAGTATTGACGCGAGGGGTAGTTTGCCATCCCTATACGCGGGCACCTCTTTAAATGGGCATCTTTATGCGAGTACCTCCTCGTCTCATGGACATCTCTATACACCCCCTTCATCCCATGGACATACGTACGCAGATTCTTCACATGGTGATATGTACGCCAAGACCCTTTCTTGCGAATACGCCCCTGCTACCACGTCATCCGAGCATGAACTAGTATTGGCCGCTAGCTCCCCTCCGCCGCGGGATCATCCAGGCTTATGTCTTCGTTATGGCCGAGGTTCTTTGTCCACTATCATTGTCGATAAAATGATACACAAGTCGAGTTCGAGCCACTCTCTGCCTTCACAGCAACTACACCGACCACCTTCGCACCAAGCCGTTGGCACCGTGTCCCTCAACCGACCGAACAAGCCTACTCTGGGACCCATCGAGAGTCGTGGTTTATGGCCGCCGGCTACCTTGCCCCCTTTACCGTCCCCTACCAATACGGAAAGCTCACGAGTGCTGGAGAACCTGCTGACACCACAGCTAGGAACCCGCCTTGCATCAAGCCAGCATTCTAGTTCTTTGAGTCTACGCGACCATGTCGATTACTCGAGACCTATCAACGGTGTGCGTTCTAACTCTGTGTATGCTGCTCTTTACATCCCAATGACATTTGACATGACAGGCTATACGAAACATAGTACATAGCACGAGAACTTATTCGTCAGACACAGTAGCAGAAGAGAGGAGCGCAACAAATGCATAATAGAATTCAGTGTTATCTATATCAATGCACATTGAGTTGGTTTTGAAGTTGTTCTCACAAGCTCAAGTTGGGTCGCATTCCATGATACACGTGCAGGAGGTGAATACATATGCAGTGAGAAAATGAGGGGTAATGACAAGCACATTTGATACGACAAAAGAAGAAACCGATGAGAAAAAGGATACAATAGTTCTACATCTATTTACTTCTTCTTGGCAGCCTTCTCCGCAGACTTGGTAACTATAAAGACAGTTTCAGCATGGATATGTCATATGAAACAAACGGCCGACTTACCCTTGCCACCAGACTTCTCGGTCTTGTCAACGGACTTGATGATACCGACGGCAACAGTCTGCCTCATGTCACGAACGGCGAAGCGACCGAGAGGAGGGTACTCATTGTAAGACTCTGCA
Organism: Termitomyces sp. DKA64; assembly: GCA_017657295.1. Classification (NCBI taxonomy): domain Eukaryota; kingdom Fungi; phylum Basidiomycota; class Agaricomycetes; order Agaricales; family Lyophyllaceae; genus Termitomyces; species Termitomyces sp. DKA64. The sequence continues at coordinate 56,510 of JAGGAV010000004.1, read as the reverse complement.
AACAATCAGTACTGATCACGAGAACAACACACAACAACACTCACCGACACACATGGGCTTCGAGGGAACAAGCTTGACGATGCAGGCATCACCGGACTTGACGAATTTGGGAGCATCTTCGAGTGATTTACCTGTTCGGCGATCAATCTTCTCAATGAGCTCGGCGAACTTGCAAGCGATGTGGGCGGTGTGGCAATCAAGGACAGGAGCGTAGCCGGCACCGATTTGACCAGGGTGGTTGAGGACGATGACCTGAGCGTTGAAGGAAGCGGCCTCCTTGGCGGGGTCGTTCTTGGAGTCAGAGCACACATTGCCACGACGGATATCCTTGACCGAAACGTTCCTATAGAGAAGATGATGAACAGGTGGTCAAACGTGAGAAAAAAAAAGATAGGACCCACTTGACGTTGAAGCCGACGTTGTCACCAGGGGTACCCTGCTCGAGCTGCTCGTGGTGCATTTCAACGGACTTGACTTCAGTGGTCACGTTCGAAGGAGCAAAGGTGACGACCATGCCAGCCTTGATGACACCAGTCTCGACACGACCGACGGGCACTGTTCCAATACCACCGATCTTGTAGACATCCTGGAGAGGGAGACGGAGGGGCTTCTCAGAAGGACGAACAGGGGGCTCAATGGCATCGATGGCATCAAGGAGGGTCTTGCCCTTGACAACACCAGCCTTGGTCTCCTTGGTCCAGCCCTTGTACCAGGGCATGCTGCGAGCCGATTAACATACAAGATAAAAATATCTGAATGATTGAATACACACTTGGTAGACTCCTCCAACATGTTGTCACCGTGCCAGCCGGAGATGGGAACAAAGGCAACAGTCTTGGGGTTGTAACCAACCTTCTTGATGAAGGTCGAGGTTTCCTTGACGATTTCGTTGAAACGATCCTCACTCCACTGTAAGATATTTTTAGCTCCCATGGCAATAGTGATGACAGTAAAAACCCCTTCTGACCTTGGTGGTGTCCATTTTGTTGACAGCAACGATAAGCTGCCTGACACCGAGGGTGAAGGCAAGCAAAGCGTGCTCGCGGGTCTGGCCATCCTTGGAGATACCAGCCTCGAACTCGCCAGTACCACCAGCGATGATAAGGATAGCGCAGTCGGCCTGGGAAGTACCAGTGATCATGTTCTTGATGAAATCACGGTGACCAGGAGCATCAATCACCTAGACAGATAGACATGAGATGTAGCGGGAAATGATGAAAAAAAAATAAGCATACGGTGACATAGTACTTGGGGGTTTCGAACTTCCAGAGAGCGATATCAATGGTGATACCACGCTCACGCTCGGCCTTCAGCTTGTCAAGCACCCAGGCTGTGTGGGTCAAGATAAGATATCAGAATATCAGGCGCTTGGGCAAATACGTACCATACTTGAAGGAGCCCTTGCCAAGCTCAGCAGCCTCCTTCTCGAACTTCTCAATGGTACGCTTGTCGATACCACCGCACTTGTAGATCAAGTGACCGGTGGTGGTGGATTTGCCGGAATCGACGTGGCCGATGACTATGGAATGGTTGAGCGGGTGGTCCCGAGATCGATTAGATAACCTACCAACGACGTTAACGTGAGTCTTTTCCTTTCCCATTTTTATGAGTTCTGAGTGAAAGACGGTTAGCAAGCGAGATCGGTGAAGATCAGTGATAGAGGGGGAGATAACGACGAAGAAAAGAGGATCGCGGGAAGGGAGAGGATTAAAAGGGACGGAAGGCGGTCAGGAAGAGCAAGAAACGAGAGGAACATACTTGTGTGATGGACGGCGAGCGAAAGTAGGAGAAGGTGGTGGTTGAGAAGAGGGAGATGGCGCGAAACTTTTTGGCCTAGTTATAGTATTTGAGGTGAAATTTTTTATCGATTGTGAGATCTGATCTGATTGATAATATCAATGTGACTCAAGTCGGCTCCGTCACGCTGCACTTTCGGGCAATTAGCGTGACTCCTCGATCGCGCTCGTACAAGCGTCCACCTGCTTACGGGTGCGGGCCATGATAAATTTTCGGGTTAAAAGTACATGCTTCCAACTACATCTTCCGTCGTTCAAATAATATAAGCGGTCGTCGCGGGTGTTACAGAAAATAGATGATCATCCCCAAAACCCTGATCCCTACTGATCTTCCATGCCCCATCCACCAGTGCCTGCCAAAAATCGGCATTGGAGGATCTTTTCAAAGGAAGGTCGCGCTGAGACGTTGACTTGCAGACATGCTCTGACAAGCACTGCCGCGTCGCCAAGTGCACCTCCGCCATCAGTTGCTTCGTCCTCACGCTCTTTGCCTTCTCCGCATCTTTCGTCTAATGCGATGGAAGCGTTCGCAAATGGCGATTCCAATCCTTCTTGAGTTTCTTCCGCAGTCATGAAAGGGCATTCGCCCACCAGCAGCACGTATGCTACAACGCCAAATGCCCATGCGTCTTGTTCTTTGCCGTAATAGCGTTCACCACGCAGGATTTCGGGTCCTGCATAGTCAAGCCTAAGGGCAACATGAACATGAATCTTGCTCTGAGCGGGAGGATAAAAACGTACGTTCCACTGAATGTATCCCAACCGTTCTTCTTTACAAGACCGGAGCTACCGAAATCAATTAGAATGCATGTCCCATTCGGTCCGAGAACGACATTTTCGTCCTTTACATCGCGATGCACTAGGAACATGACAAGGTAAGAAAAACAAGTCAAGAGGAGGGAATAGGGATAAGCGCACCAATACCCTGTGAGTGGAGGAAAAACAGGGCGTCTGCAATCTGACCGAGATAAGATCGAACGGCGTTCGCGGGAAGCCCCTGCGGAAACGCTTCTACCAGATCAAAGAGATCGGATGGCGGAGGAGGATCGCACTCCCGATGTTCCGGCGTTGTGCAGGGTAGGACGAGGTAATAAAAATGACTATCCTCAAAAAAGTCCAGGAGTGGACAGATATTGGGGTGGCCTTTGACAATCTTGCCTTGGGCCCAAGAATCTGTTGTGGAGTCATTTAATGAAGGATCTAGTAGTGTGGACGTCTTCAAAAGTCGTAAGGGATCCCAGGGCCGTGTAGGAGGTAATACATATGAAGTATTAGAGATGGCAGACATAACATAGATTTCTATTGGGATCGTTCCGTATTTGGGATGCTTTTTCCAGCAGTCTGCAAGAATACGAGACTTGATGATCTGTTTGATGACGACAGGGGGCTGGAGGGATGTCCTCAGAGGTATTATTAGATGGAGAGAAAAAAAGACGCACTCCAGTGGAACCATCGGGCTGGATTTCGTGTGCGCGTTTGACCAAACCATACGCACCACGGCCGATTTCGCCTTGGACGACGAAATCAGAGATGGTCCGAGCACCGAGAAAGGCTTCTTTCTCTGTATCGCTGTTTGGAGAGGGCGCACGAGTACTCACAGCCACACTGAGAGAACTGCTGGCGCTTGCAGTCCTGCGCAAGCTTTGTGGCAGCAGAGTAGGAGAAGGCGGAGTTTCTATGGGGGCGATGGAGACACGGCCGGCAATAAGGGAGACGCGTTGGCGCGAAGATCGTCTACGAGGACGGGGCGATGAGGAAGATCGGGGGGGCGGGGCGGGTGGGGAACTTGGACAGCTGTGAGGACGGGGAGAGGCTGGACGAGACTGAACAGTCAGGGTTGGAGATGCCGAGGTCATGGGGAGTAAAAAGGAGTTAGTCGGGGTAAGACTAGGTGGGCGGATGATGGGAGACGAGTCGGTCGCTGAACGGGGTTTTTGTGGAGCAACTGGCTCGCACGACACTGGCTCGCAACATGGCGACCTTGGCCCCTCGTCGCTGTGGTCGTTCCAGTGAAAGCCCTTCCCGATGGACGTGACTCCCCAGCTGCCCACGCTTGCGGCCCTGTAGTAGAGGGGCGGAGACTTCCAGTCATCATCGTCAAACGTCAAATCGACAGCAGGCGCCGACAGCATGTAAGCCGGCAAGCAACTCCCTGAGCGGGCAGGGAGGCGGAACTGCGATTGTAAAACCTCTTCGAAACAATTTATGTTTCACCCACGTGCATTGCTATTAATACTCTACGGCCACAGTTTCAACCTTGAATACAATTAGCATCCCTTTCCGGCATGCTTGATTTAATTTGTGACATGTGACGTGAACGGAATCAAAAGATGTGTATCGCGGGTGTAGATGGGGGTGGGAGATTGATTTATGTTGGGATATGGCGAGGAGGCTGGCTTGCCGTAACCTGCCATATGTGGGCAAAGACCTGCTTTAAAAGGCAGGCCACGTGAGGGATGTGCATGGCGAAGTGTTGCAGTGTTCCCACGGGTCTTGACTTTCGCAGTCATGTCTGGGCTGAAGAACTCGCCGTTTGGGAAGCGGCTGCGGGCTGCGCACCAAGAGCACGACGACGACGCCACACGCCGCACCCGTCCCCGCGTAAATCCCATCTTCGCCGCCGCATCCGGTGGCGCACCCTCCACCCCCTCCCTCGACTCCCGTGCCGCCACAAGCAGCAGCAGCGCCCCCGACTCTCCCGTCGTCGCCGTCGCCGCCCGCGACTATGGCGACCGTTTCGTGCCCTCGCGCGACGCCGGCGACATGCGCACCTCGTACCATCTCCTCGACGAAAGCGGGCCCTCGACGCCCTCGAAGCACCGCATCATCCCCTCCGAGTCCGACGCCCTCAAGGAACAGGCCAACGCGATATTCAACTCGATCCTCCACAGCGAAGTCACCCCGCCGTCGCCCCGCCGTCGTCCTGTGTCCCCCGCCCGCCCGTCAACGTCCGCCATCCCCCCTTCCACTCCCACCCGCCGCCGTCTGTTCTCCTACAACTCCCCCTCCTCCAATCCCAACACCCCCACCCGTCGCCTCGACACCCCCACCGACGAAGCGTACTCCATGAGCCCCGTCCGCGCCGAGAGCCGTCAGCTCCTCGAGAGCCCCCGTCGCCAGCTTCGCAGCGTCTGCAAGACCCCCTACCGCGTGCTCGACGCCCCCGAGCTCGCAGACGACTTTTACCTCAATCTCGTCGACTGGTCTTCCACCAACGTTCTGGGCGTCGGCCTCGGCTCCTGTGTCTACCTCTGGACCGCACACAACGCCGCCGTGTCCAAGCTCTGTGACCTAGGCGACCAGAACGACACCATCTCCTCCGTCTCTTGGGTCCAAAAAGGCACCACCCTTGCCGTGGGCACCCTCTCGGGCCGCATGCACATCTACGACGCCAGCACCCTCCAGCTGCAGCGCACATACAACGCCGCACACACCCAGCGCATCGGCGCCCTCGCGTGGAACGCACATGTCCTGTCGTCGGGCTCAAGAGACAGGAGCGTCCATCATAGAGACGTCAGGGAGGCAGCGACGAGGCCGTTCAGGAGGTGTACGGGGCATAGGCAAGAAGTGTGTGGCTTGAAGTGGAGTGCCGAGGGCGGGCCCCCCGCCGCCAGTCTTGCAAGCGGGGGGAATGACAATAAGGTGTGTATTTGGGATTTGAGAGGGTCGAGGAGACCGGGCGCGCGTGCCATGCCGGCCGTGGGTGTCGGTGTACCAGCGTCAACGGGAACCGGCAGCGGCAGCGGAGACGATGGTCCTGGCGATGCCCCGCTATGGAAGTTTCACGAGCATACCGCCGCTGTCAAGGCGCTAGCGTGGGACCCCCATGTGTCGGGTGTGCTCGCGACCGGCGGGGGAACGCAGGATAAGCACATCAGGTTCTGGAATACCATCAATGGGACTATGTTGAATGAGCTCGACACAGGCTCTCAGGTGCGTGTCTTCTCCTTTGCCTCCCGCCATGCTCACCCCTCTTCCTTCCAGGTATGCAACCTCATCTGGTCCCTAACATCCCACGAACTCGTCTCAACCCACGGCTTCTCAAGCACCACTGCCCAAAACCAAATATGCATCTGGAAGTATCCGGCGCTGAGCATGGTCGCATCGCTGACAGGGCACACCAACAGGGTGCTGTATCTTGCAATGAGTCCCGATGGCGAGACCATTGTGACAGGGGCGGGGGATGAGACGCTGAGGTTTTGGAACGCGTTCCCGAGAGGGGGAGGCTCATCTGGGGGAGGAAGACGAGGCGGAGGCGGAGGCGGAGGGGGGAGTTTGGATTGGGGGAAGCTGATTAGGTAGGGTGGGAGGTGGACGTTTGGTTGCTCCTCTTCGTCCGCCCACACAATCTTGTGCTCGTGCGCATACTTCCACCCTCCGACCGCCACATCCCATTTCGCCATTTCGATTCCGTTCGCCTATTTCGTATCTCTGCTTCATCCTCCACACCCTGTTGCTTGTTGCTTGCTGTCCCATGCTCCAATCCCATGCCACGCACATGAGGTTGTATTGCATTTGCGCTTTTACGTCGGTCCGTTTATGCCACGATCATGGTTTTTGTATTGCATTTGGGTTTTTACGTCGGTTTGTCCATCATAGACCCTACGCCTCCATCGAGGCCACCAACTTCCGCCCACTCACCATCAACTCCGCACACCCATCAACTTCCGCATCCAACCACCCCTCCACTAGCTCCATTCATAGTCAACCCATTCATCGGCCCATCAATATCCCCTCTCATTGCTACTCTGCACCACGGTCCTCTCTACATACACGTACACGTACATATACATATGTTGCTTTCATATATTCCTTTCTTTTCCTCTCTCCTTCGTTTTTCTCCCCTGCATAGGTACAATTTCGAATCTGGGTACTTAGCGCTTCAGTGTATATATTATGATAGATGCCAATCTCTGGGTTTTGTATTCAGGAATAATAGGAGGATGTTGTCCCATGGTGGCGACGCTTGTTCTGTTGTGCTAGCGCTATTATAGAGTGGCGCACCCCCGGGTAATGGTACCTATTTTCCGTTTTTGAGTAATGGAACTGCTACACATCGGGAAGCGTGTTATGTCCTGATTAGGACATATTTCTTACATAATTGTACAGCCACATGGAAACGAGCTTTTGCTACGGCTTAGAACCGTCAACGCCGTCAACCTCAAGCCCTCAAAACTGTGAGTATCCCGTTGTATATCGAATTTATGCCATCAGTCAATTCTGCGCTCCACGACGAGCCTAACACTATCCATATTGTCGCTGGAAAACGGCTGAATGGGCTGGATGGGCGGGACTTTGGCCGGATGACCTTTGGACGGTAGAGTTGGAAACTTTTGCTGACCACGTCTCTTTTACACAGCCTGACATGGCCGTCAAGATTCCTATTGTCAAAAAGCGCACCAACAAATTCAAGTCTGTCGTTTCGCTCCGTTATACGCTCCGTTTTGAACCTTTTTCAGGCGCCACCAGTCCGATCGTTACCATGGTGTGAAGGAGGCATGGAGGAAACCCAAGGGTATTGATAACAGAGTCAGGCGTCGTTTCAAGGGCCAAACTCCCATGCCCAAGGTGCGCTGAGCTATTCGTTTTCTTCCCGAACGTATGTGGCTCAGCCGATATTCTCCAGATTGGTTACGGTAGCAATGCCAAGGTACACATAGTGGCCCGAGCTTTTCTGCTTTGGTTATGCTAAAAACTATGATAGACACGCCATCTCCTTCCCAATGGCCTGAAGAAATTTGTGGTCAACAATGTCCGGGAAGTTGACCTGCTTCTTATGCACAACAAGAGCTTCGCTGCTGAGATTGCCCACAACGTTTCGAGCCGCAACCGCACGGTGATTCTCGAGAGGTACGTGGGGATGTGTTTTTTTGAGAGGATTTGGGTTTGAATGTACTCTGGTAATTTTAGGGCCAAGGTGTTGGGCATCAAGGTGACGAACCCCGCTGCGCGTCTGCGGTCAGAGGAGTAGAGGATGGGTTTTATTTTCATGCATCTCATATACTTGTAAAAACACATATGCTGGAATACTCATCCACATGCCGTCTATGCATATGTAACTGAATCAGTCTGTCTTCTTTTGGAACGTCGAGATATTCAAGGACAAATCAATCAATCGATCAAATCTTGTAAACTTGGGCTGTTGTTCTATTTGCATATTTCTGTTTCCGCAGCTATGCATTCCTGGCGGGCTGGAAAGCAAGTGTACTACTGTTCAATGATCATCCGATTCTTTATGCTCATGCCTCTAGCAGAAGTGATGTAAGGCGGGCGTCCCATGCCGGTGACTGGTACAGTGCCGATGGTACGTGGTCCAAGTGTCTCATATAAAGATCGGCGCTTATCTTCCTCCAGGATCGGAACTGGATTCACAGCTTGCAACCTGGCTGGCGTCCGTCACGCCTTCCGATGAACTATATCCCATCAAAGGATGCAAGGCAGTCATCGCACCGTCAGAGGCACTTTCATGTTCTTCCTCGTTGACCTAACCTGATATACAGTCATGCCGGCTATGCATATTCAGGACCTGCTGCAGCATGGGCATACAAGAGCATAGACACAACTGGAATGTATGTCCTGTCTGCCCCTTCATCTGGGAACTCGGAATTGATATATTGCCCCTCTTAGCAAACGTGTTTTCATTCTGGGACCATCTCATCACTTTTATCTCCAAGGATGCGCCCTTTCGTCTTGCAAGGAGTACGATACGCCGATAGGCAAGTTGCCTCTGGATACCGAGAGTACGTCCGCGTGATAAGTTTCCATTTTATGCGCTGCTGAAGGACCTCTGTGGTAGCTGTCGAGCAACTCCGGGGCACTGGACGATTCGAAACAATGGCCATCAATGCCGATGAGGCAGAACACAGCATAGAGATGCATCTGCCTTATGTACGAAAAGTGTTCGCAGGGTAATAGTTCGCATCTTTCTGTTATTGGATCCTACTGACCCGTTCCACTCAGACAAGACATCAGAATCGTGCCTATAGTGGTCGGCGCTATCTCCAAGTCGGCCGAGGCCAGTTTCGGCGCCCTACTTGCGCCATATCTGGAATGTGAAGACACGTTCTGTGTCGTCTCGAGCGATTTCTGTCACTGGTGAACGAATAAGGGCTAGAATCACAAATATTCCCCTGGCTGACCGGTCCGACAGGGGCACTAGATTCTCGTATACGTATTACTATCCCCAGGCACCACCTAGCGATGTTCCTGCTATCAAGCTTTCGCGTTCCGCCGTCCCGACCCCTGTTAATCCGATACACGAATCTATTCGACAGCTTGACCATGAAGGGATGGATACGCTGACTCTAACACCTTCCAGCGCGGCAGCCGCTCATACCGCATTCGCAGAGTACCTTTCAAAGACCAAGAACACGATCTGTGGTCGACATCCTATTGGCGTCCTTCTCGGAGCATTGACATGTCTGGAGAGTTCGAAAGGTATCCAGCCCATACTGAAATGGGTGCGATACGAGCAAAGCAGTGCCTGCATGACTATCGTGGATTCGAGCGTCAGCTATGCCAGTGCCTGGGTGAGGTTCTAGGGCTAGAGTGAATGATGTAAAATGTACAAGTGCGGGAAATACAAATGTATGTGTATGTATGTATGACATGAACTCGTCCGCGTCAAAGATTACTCGAGATATGAATTTGAGAACCAACTGGTTCGTCTTTCTCATCTAGGCGCTCTGACCCAGGTACTCCGGGGTCATCAATGACCTTCAGGTAAACGTTAATAATAAGGACCTCTCAGTACAATGCCAGGACAATACCTTGCCTCCTGCAATTTCTATATCCTCAAATCCCCAATCTCTAGATGCACCGTCCTTCAAATGAGAGCCATCCGCAAGCCGCGTTGCTTTCCAACTGCCCAGCGTACGCTGCTCGCCCGGAATACGTTCGAACTCGGATAGCGAACAGCATCCGACTCGAATGGGGAGGTCCCTGTCACCCAAAAGGCTCCTCACCAGAGCGATGATCGTAGCCGCGTGGCTGACGAGGAGAACACGAGAATGCATCCCTGGAAACTTGCGTTCTATCTCTGCGCCAAAAGCGTCCAGAAATCCATCGGTGCGGTCATGGACTTGCGTGACATCCTCGCCCTTGCGGGATACGTACCACACAGACGACCACGCGGTGTCGATTGCGGGAAAGTACTGCCTCAGTGAGTGTGCGGACCCGGGACGCGGGTGTAGTCCGGTGCCGGGAGCAACAGGCGAGAACCATTCTGCTAGTCCTGGCAGAGGTTGGGTGAGATGTATGCAGAGGATGATCGCGGGGGAAAAGCTCACCGTGTTCCACGTAGATGGGAAGGCCCAGGGCGGACGATACGGGTTGTGCGGTCTGGAGGCAGCGGTCTGGTGGTGTGGTAGTCTCAGAAAAGCGGTCTAATGCGGTGATTTGGAGAACTGACAGAATGGAGAAGAGAATATGGCGGTGGGTCGTTCGTTCTCTGGGAGAGATTGGAAGTATTCTCCGAGTTCTTGGGCCTGAGTCTGAAGAATGATAATACGTTGATCTGGCAGTAGATGATGGAGGAAGTAGGATGGACCTCTCCAAATGCTGCCAAGGGAGGATCGCGGGCAAGGCCAGTCTTGCTATGCCTGTGATCGTTCAATATGAAAAGCTGGAAGTGATTGGAGAGTGTACATCTACCAGTTGGATGTAAGCCAATTCAGTCTATAACCTGGAACGGATTATCGAAGCAAGAGATATGGAACAGTAAAAAAATACCATGTCTAGCAATGTAAACCTTTTCAAGCATTTGAAGTAGATAAGTTTGAGTTGCGAGGTTAGTAATCGCGTAAGACAATTGTTCATATGATCTTAAAATCGCTCTCAAAACAACCCAAACGCGGTAAGTAACTGTGTTGTCATTGATTTCATTGGAAGATCATGCCACAAGTCGATATCAGGTAGGAAAGCAAGATGAAAGAAGAGATGTCACGTCGAAAAAGAGGAACATGGATTGAAATATTATGCGACGGTTGAGCACTGAGCGACGGAACAACAGGACATCAAACACCTAAGCGCAACCGTACGACAAGATTTTCGCTACCCTGGGAGAAGAAAACCGTTTCAGGTAGATTTCAAGACAGGGAAGGGAAAGCGGTCTGGTCGTCAACATTGACGACGGGTGTAGGGGCCGGACGATTGCCACGAGCTCCTCCACGACCACGGGCTCCTCCACGTGCTCGGTCGCCGCCGCGATCGCCACCACGTCCACCGCGACCACGTCCACCACGATCAGGTCGCTCAAAGCGGGCATCGATCTCAATAAACTGCTTCTCTTCTTTCTTGGCGCGAGTTCTGGGAGTAGCCTTGGCCTTGAAATAAAATTGTGTCGATACAAGTGTGTCGCAGATGGTAGATTGAATTTGCTTACCTTGCCAACAAAGTATGAATCCCCGTCGGCCTTGGAGAGAGGAACGACATCTTTCCAGATGGTGGAGTCAGCACCCTCATTGGCTTGGCGGGCACCCTCGAGCTTGGGGACGACGGATTCCTTCTCCTTCTGCTGGGCGAGGTATTGGTCGAGGGTGAGGGTGTTGTCCTCTTCCTCCGGCTCCTTCTCCTTGCGGGGGCGACCGTTTGGCTTGTCGCCCTCTGCTGCAGGGGTAGCATCTGCGGCGGCAGCGTCCCGAGCAGGGCTACCCCAGTCTGCGGTATTGCCACCATCGGCGGACCATTCGTTGGCCTCATTGGTGGCATCTCCAGCAGCAGCCTCTTCGACCTTCAACTCGGTGTTGCCATCAGCGCCTCCCCAGGACTGTTGGATTTTTTTGTCCGAGTCGCTTTACAGAGATGAGAAAGAGAAAGTCGGGTCAAAAAAAACGAAACACTGACATTTTACCGGTCTGGCTGTGCTTGTCGAAAGGACGACGGCCACCCCGCTGGGCCCCGCCTCGACCACCACGACCCCTGCCACGGCCTTCGACTGATGGCAAGATGATGAAGTTGATCAGAGGCGAATGTCAAGAACAAAAGACGATCATACATTTCCGTTGACCTTGAGCAGCAGCGGGCTCTTCCACACCATTCTGGTTGGGGTTGGCATCCCTGAAAGCAGGCTTGTTTGCACCGCCACGGGCATAGTACTTTCCACCACGAGCGGCAGGGCCCCCCCTGGACTTTTGGGAAGTACGGGCAGGGGCAGGGGGCGCAGCAGGGGCGGGGGGAGCAGGAGCAGGACTTGGGGGCCTGGAGGCGTCATCGGCTGTGGAAGATGAGAGGGTGGGACCGGGGAGAACGACGGAGACGGACCTTCCAAGAGGGCAAACGGGTTTTTCGTGGCCACCGACATGCTGACGGGGCCCTTTTTTGTGTTCAATCAGAGTCTGCACGAATTTCGGCGCAAACCAGTCGCCGCGACACTTTTTTCGGACCCCAGATTCGTCCCCTGCTTCCGGGGTCCGACCAAGCCACGCCAGGGTACTGTACAGTTTTGTGATTGCCTATATAACCCGAGCCCCGTCCCGTCCTTTCCTCAACGCATTTTCACAGGTCAGCTTCCCGTCCCTCGTCGTATTTCTTTGTGCTGACACCCCTCTAGCCGCTCAAAAGCATCTCGACGATGACTCGCCCGCCTGCGTGCAGGACTGGCGTGGGTCGAGGACCTCGAGACCGTCATGGTGTGCTGGAGAGCGATTCGCGATGGGGCTTGGGTGCGGTGGGCTTGTTTTCTGCGGACGATCCTTCGTGGTCCCCGTGTAGGCACTGTCGCAATGTCTCGTTGTACATATAATTTACTATTATATTAGTCTGTGATCTGTCACGTCTTGCGTCACATCAGTGTTACTGATCGCGGTCAGTCGCCGTCCTTGTCGTCACCGTCCTTGTTGCCGTCGTCGTCGTCGTCGTCTTCGCCGCTGTTGCGCTCGTCCTCCACGCCATGTCGGCGTCCCGTCGCCTCGACATCTCCTCCCTCCTCTGCAACGACCAGATATCAGACCCAGTCATCCTTGCCCCGCATCTCAAACAGCCGAGCCAGTCGTCGTCGTCGCAGTTCATCCGTCATGCGTCGTCGTCGTCGTCGTCGTCGACGTCCCCCACGCTCTCGGCGTCTTCGCAGATGCTTCGCCCCCACCGTCCATCGTCCACTCGCGCTCGCCACAGCCCCTCCTCCAATCCATATCCCCTCCCCTCATCCAACTACTTCGCGTCTCCTGGAAAGCTGCAGTCGTTTGGACTCGAAGCTCTCGTGCAGGTTGCCACAGAAGAGCGTCGCCGCCTCAGCGTCAGCAGCTCGCCAGAGTCGGAGACACGGCACGGCACGCCTCCGCAACACACCCAGCATTATCCCCACCCGCTCTCCTTTCGCCAGCACAAGGCAGCACCAGACGACCATGTCCGCTCTCCTCTCCAGCACCACTCCCCTGTCCTCAGCCCACCTCAGCCGATTACAAATCCAGCCAGCCCCGTCCAACTGGTTCGCAGCCACCAGTCCCAGTCGTGCCACTCTGCCCAAGGTACAGGTACAGCCGAGGACGTGCCCTATCGCCCTCCCCAACCCCAAGTCCACGACCACCGTCTTGAGCTTGACCCTCAACGCATCCATCACGACCAGCTTGTGCGCCAGGAACACCAAAAGCGTCAAGCCATATACACAGAGAGACCGCTATCTTCTCATTCCGTCCACCCAACTTCCCATGCAGAATCACCCGTCCAGCTTCAACCTCACCCTCGGCCTCCCCCGCCCCCGCCCCCTACAAGTCATCAACATCCCAGTGGACGCAAGTCGGATCCAGGCCAGCCTCGTTTGCTTCATCCCCATCCTGCACCTCCCTTCCCCCAAGCAGTTGCCGACTCTGTTTCCCACTCAAACAAGAGACGACGATACTCTGATACACCTGCTCAAGCCATGTCCCTGGAACAACAGAAACGTATCCAGCGTGAGCGTGAGAAGATGGCCACGGGAGATCTTGGCTATGGACGACCGGATCCAATTGTTAGTTCAGATACCCCTGCTCGCCGACCAGAATCGAGCCATGGACAAGGTCGGAAGCATCTAGGTTTGGTGGAGCTTATGACGCCCAACCCCAAGTCTTATCGTGCCCAACCTGTTGCCGCCAGTGTTAACGTGGAAAGTTTGCGTCCTGAAGTTCAGACCCAGAACGTTCCACAAGAAGGTGCCCCACGCGAAGCTGAGTTGCGTGAGAGAGGTCCGCGTCAGAGCAGTTCACAGGCGACGAACACGCAAGGAGTGACGCACCAAAATCATCGTGAATCTAGCCTTCATCATCAATCAACGACGCACGATGGCAAACCTCAAGACTCCAGCCCTCGAGAAGGAGGGTCACGCTTGATCAGCCCTCATAGACGACGTTCGCCTCCTGGGAGCCAATCCGGTCGGGCTTTAGCTGCGAAGAAAACAGAAGAGGTTGAGCTATCCCTGCATGACCTACTGCCTCGGGCCCTCGAACTGCCTGAAATAGAAAGGAAGTCGCCCTTGCGGGAACGGGAAACGACCACTTTACATGAGAGTAGGCCGATCTTAACGGCATTGTTTGAGAAGGACACCAAGCCAATATCTACTGAGAAAGAGGGCCATCTCGTGATCACAGAGAAGGAAACCAAGAAACGAATTCCATCCTGGACTATGGTTGACCATAACACAGTAACCGAACACCCGCCGCCAAAGAAACAACGTACTGTCTCTGCGGCGTCCGCTCCGAAAGCTGCAGAGGAAGACGCTCATGAATGGTTTCTGGAACATTTCGATGACTACAATGAACCTGGTCAGTCTCGGCTGCTTTCTCCGCGTGAGCAAAGTCCGCCCGCCCGCCCGCCTTCTCGCAGTGGTCATTCTTCAAGAGCGAAGACGCGCACTCCTACGCCCTCCCCAATGCCGGACGCGGCAGACACCCTTGAACAGGAACTCGAAGAGTTATTACCCGATCCGCTGCAAGTCAGCAAGGATGAGCCCGACACCGATATGGACGTCGATTTCGTTACGGAGCTTGTCGCGGAGACACTGGATGCAGACGACGCCAAGACCGAGGACGTGGGCATGGAAGTTGACGTTGAAGATGAGCTTCTTAGCCTTTTGGACGACCAACCCACTTCACGGCGACCAGCCACGAAATCGGCCAAGGCGGTCTCTTCGACTGTGAAGCCGCCACCGCCCTCTGGGACGAGCGGGGGGAGACATATTTCCCCCTCAGGCATGTCCCCGGTTTCAGTGCCATCTCATGTCCCGCCTACCGGCCGATCAGCGTCTGCGCGTCCAGCTTCCGAGCGAGAGTCGATGCCTCCGCCTACATCGGTCGCTCCTGTACGTGGAAAGGAAGAGAAAGTAGTGGAACGAGCAAGCAGCAGTGTAGTTCCTAATAAGAAGAAGAAGGATATGCTGTCAAAGGTGCGTTATCCTTTTTAAATATAACATCGATCATGACCTGATCTTTTTATGTAGTCTGGTGCAAAGAATAAGGCCACCCCCGCCGTTTCCGCGGGAACGAAACCCCGAGCTAGACCTGGTCCGAAAGCGAAGCCAAAAATTTCAGATACCTCTCTTTCTGCCACTGCTGCCAAGTCTAAGGTGGCGACAGGGAACAAGAAGCACGCTGCCTCGCGATCAAGGTCGACTTCTGTCATGCCCAATGGTTATACGGGTCCTGAAGGTGTTGAAGCAAAGGCAGAGAAACAGGAGGAAGAGGAGGAATCAGATCAAGAGGAAGACAAGTTGTACTGTGTGTGCAAGACAACGTATGATGAGGATCGTTTCATGATTGCCTGTGATCGGTACGACTATGACTCTGCGACGTGGTAATCGGACTGATAGTCGCTATAGGTGTGATGATTGGTATCATACACAATGCGTGAACATGCCGGATTTAGAGGTCGACCTTGTAGATCAGTTCATTTGTCCTCCTTGTATCGAGAGTGGGTGTATTTTCGTGGGTTCCAACCATGATTTTGCCATTAACCATTGTTTCATAGAACATCCGCACCTCAATCTTAAGACCACTTACAAGACACGATGTCTGTATGGACTTGGCCATCCCGACCCCTCGTCGCCCGAAGCGTGTCACCGGCCGGCTCGTGGCGCGTTTTCCAAATTTTGTTCCGATGAATGCGGCGCCAAATGCATGCAGTTGCGTGTTGATGCATGGGTCAAAAAGGGCGGCAAGAAGGAGAAACTGTGGGAAACGGTTAAAAACGCTGAAAAGAGGGAAGGTGTCGTGGTTTGTGCAATGGAACTGAATGGCACCAAAATGGATGCTGACAAGGATACCGGGGAGCAAATCCACAAGCATAAGAAGAAGAAGAGCAAGGCTGAACGTGAAATCGCGAGGTTGAATGGACTGCTTGACTCTGTTGTCAAATTACGCGAAGATATAAAGAAGGAGATGGAGTGTGTCATGTGGCGAGAAAAGCTATTAGAGTTGGCGACAACAAGAGCAGAGCAGATTGAAGAATGTGGATGGGATCAACGCCTCTGCTTTGGCGATGATCAATGTGCTGACTTGGGAGCAGGGGTTCTCGAAAGCTATGATTGTCAGGATGGAGACAAGGGCGTTTCCAGCGGAGATTGGTGGTGTTCTGGGAACAAAGTCTGTGGCCGTCATGCAGGGTAAGCATTGGATTTTGTTCGTGAGGTAACATCTCTTTAATTTCCAATACTGTAGCTGGCAGGTTGTCCGTGTAAAGGATGTCTGCAAAGAAAAGGAGAAGAAGAACGATGCTCTGATGAACCTTACGACTCGGGAACGCGAAATCCGTAAACAGATCGAGGACCTTTTGGAACCTAATGGGCGCGACTGTAACGATGCCTCTGGTAAATTGACGTCTCATGCCAAGCTACCCAACGGCTATACCAAAGGCAAAACGAATGGTGACACGACGACGAAGAAGGGCAAAAAGCGCAAAGCCCCTTCATGACATGGATATTACTTTCTTTCACTCGCAGACTCCGAGAAACGTACGTATATTGTACAATTATTTCTGTGTTCTAGCTTTTTCTATATGTTCTCTACCCTTTCTACTTAATTTTGTAGCTTGTTTATTGACATTTTCACTTGGGAAATAACTCGGTTTCTGTCCTAATGTCTTGTGGAAAGCAATGTAAATATAACAGTAGTACAATAGAGTCCACTCCTGAATGAAGTCAACCGACTAGCGACAGGCGCTAGTACCCATCTCCCTCGCCCCCTTCCTTGCAGAATCCCTTCTTCTCAAAGAGGATTTGGGTTTTAGTTTCTTCTCGCTCCTTCTTTGTCTCTGTTTCAGCCTTGTGGAAAGGTTCCAATGTATGCCAATCCATTTGTTGTAGGGGAATGTCGTCTTCTTGATCAAGGTCCTGTGTCACACCAACAGTCGAGAGAAGAAGCGATCAGGAGAATCGGATGACAGACTATTTCGCCCAAGAGGACGACGTTCTCGCCACGTATCAAATAAAGACCCCGCCAGCTTTCGGCATAGGCATTTTCGTGGTATATCCGCTCTACTGTGTCTTCTAATACTAGGTTGGCTGGACGGGACGAAGCGTAAAGGGACTGGAGTTGTTGCTGGATGGGGCGCGAGCTCACCGAACTGATCGTAGGATCGTAATACACCGTGAAGTTTGCGACCGTCTCGTAAGATGACAAGCATCTTCCCTAGGGAAAATCGAGCAAGATTTCACATGGACGGGAAGTGCTCAGGCGGGGTGAATGCTGTAGTTGACTTGGGGTAGACGTACTGTCCACGCAATCCACGAGAGACCCCGATGTGGTGAAGGGGATGAGAGAGTCCATGTTGTGGGGGAGGGAGAGAAAGTGTAGTTAGCTACAACTGGAAAAGCTGCTAATTAACACAAACAAAATTGATAAGAAAAAATACACGTTGGAAGCAGGGGTTGAACCAACGTAGTGAAATACCGAGTGATAGCGATAACTCGAACCACTCGCCTTAACGACTCTGCCATTTCAGCTCCACATCCGGTCGACAGCCGCTGCCACTCTGATGCGTTCTGTTCCATTCCCTACATCCAAAACACAAACGTCCAACAGAAAACTATCTACGGCGCAGTGCCTGCGTATTCCCACTGCCCTGCTTCTGGCTTTTCTTCCAATGGTTCCCACCTGTGCGCAAGTCAGAGTGCGCCGGAAAAGCAAGGGAACAAACCCACGATTTCCATTCGACCATCTTCGCCGCAAGACTAAGCTCATCTGACGCGACATCCAATGCCTCCTCAATCTGTCCCTCATCTAATTGCTTCTCCACTGTAGCGACATCTCCGTTTGCACCTTTCACGATGTTGAGCTTGCGCAGGGTGAGCGCCTCGACGCCCTGGCGGTATACGGAGGACGAAGGAATGGACGCGAGAACGGAAAGGGTTTCCTCGTAGGTTTTTGCAAGTTGAGGGAGAGGGTTTGGATGTACGGCAAGACCAGTGATGCCCGTGCTGCGTTTGAGGACGTTCGCGAGGGGACGGGTGGCGCGAAACATGGGCGCGAAGTGCAGTGAAACGGAGAGAACAGGTATTTGGCGGAGTCTGAATTGTCTTCATCGTCTCGACGACGACCATGGCGGCAATGGCGCTCAACACTCTGCCTTTTTTCCGCCGTTCTCTGCTAACAACGTCCCGCCCCGCGTCCACCACTCTCTTCGCTGCGTCCCTCTTACCCGCATTCCTCACTCCCGCCTGGTCGATCCCTTCGCTCAAGTCCCTCCTCGAGCTCATACCACCTTTCCTGCTCGCCGTGCCGAAATCAAAAATATCACACTCACGCAAGTCTATGCGCAGTGCGAACAAGGGATTGAAGGACAAGCAAAGTGTGTTTTCTCGAGTTCTGGCGTGCATTGGTGCTCTACTCACTCTTCACCTTCAGACATTGTCAACTGCCCTGCATGTGGGCAACCCAAACTTGCACACCACCTCTGCCAGGGTTGTTATGGCTTCTTGAACCGGATGTGGAAAAAGAAAAAAGCTGGAGAGATGCCCGACCTGTCATGATCATCGTGTGTGTCCATTAACATCCGTCGCTTCAAAGACTGCTGACCGGGACTCCAGACTGTGCTGCTCTCCCTCGCGCATACACTGGACCACTTACTAGTCAATCTATCATACTTGACCTATTCTATTGTCCATTTTCTGTAGAAATATATTTCCACGTGACCATTCTGAGGACCTTCTGAGCGCGATCGGGACGGGCGGCGCTTGGGAAACTCTCATAAAGCAGCCATGGTCCTGACCATTTCCCCACATTCCCCACCATGTTCCTTTCCTCTTCCTCCCTTGCCTACCGTGTCCCTCACATTGTCCGTGCTGCATCGACTCGGGCTGCCCCTCGTGGCCTAGCCGCCATACTTCAGAAGAATCCAGACGATGTCGTCATCACCTTTGCGAAGCGTACACCTATCGGAAGGGCCAAGAAGGGGCAATTCAAAGATGTGCCCGTCGACGAAATGCTGTATGCTCTCCTCAAGGCAGGTCTGGTTTTGCCATGTCTCCAGAGTGACATCAACCATTTGGACATCGTACCCAGGCGACCCTCGACAAGACCAGACTCGATCCTTCCAAGATAGACGATATTTGTGTCGGTAGGATATCCTTTTCATTCTTTACTGCATCCTCTGAACCTGTGCAAGGAACCTGCCATCCACCCTCACCTTTGTATGTGTCGCGTGCTGCAGCCTTGGCTGCGGGGATACCTTACCATGTCCCCATCTCAACTGTGAACCGGCTTTGCTCGTCAGGTTTGATGGCAATACGCAGTATTGCCCAATCTATTCAGGCAGGGGAGGCATCCCTTGGTCTCGCTATTGGTGTCGAGAGCATGAGTCTAAAGTCAGTAATATCTGTCCTTCGTTCTCCACTCTCATCTGACAGGCAAAAATAACAAGCCCTCGTCCAACACCAGAAGTGTGCGAGACAGTCTCCAAATCATATGAAGCTCATGATTGTATCCAGGTGAGATTTGTCGTCCACCACAAGATCGATCTTTTCCTTTACATTTGGCAGCCTATGGGTTGGACATCGGAAATGGTCGCAGAGAGATACAAGGTTTCACGACAAAAGCAGGACAAGTACGCGTTGATTTCGCATGAGAGGGCTAATAAAGTATCGTTCACTTCTGCTCGATCCTTTGGGGCTTTATTTCATGCCATATAGGCGTTTTCTTCAGGCATCTTCGAGGATGAGATCATCCCAATCCGTATCAACGGCACTGTACATTCCAAGGACGACACAATACGGCCGAACGTAAGCGCCGAGTCCCTTGCCTCCTTGAAGCCAGTGTTTCCCGAGTGGGGCGAAGCTTCTACTACAGCTGGAAATGCCAGTGGAGTTGGCGACGGTGCGGCTATTTGCGTCCTCACGACACGCGAGCGCGCGCAAAGAGATGGTCTATCTATCGTGGGCAAATGGGCTGGAAGCGCGATCGTTGGTATGTCCCCTAGTTAGGCCTCTAGTGGAAAGTTGATTCACGATGACTTGGCCAGGCGTCGAACCTAGATATATGGGTATCTCACCAATATACGCTATTCCCAGAGTCCTTTGGCAGCTTGGTTTGACGAAGGAAGAGATCGACGTCTTTGAGGTATTTCATTTGAGCTTTCAATGCTGTGGGATGGATTTGATTAGCTCTTGAATTAGATTAACGAAGCTTTTGCATCGCAATTTGCTCATTGCGTTGAAGAACTCCAGATTCCGATTGAGAAAATC
Organism: Termitomyces sp. DKA64; assembly: GCA_017657295.1. Taxonomy (NCBI): domain Eukaryota; kingdom Fungi; phylum Basidiomycota; class Agaricomycetes; order Agaricales; family Lyophyllaceae; genus Termitomyces; species Termitomyces sp. DKA64. The sequence goes on along the minus strand of JAGGAV010000004.1, from coordinate 36,071 downwards.
AATCCAAAGTATGTCTTTCAAATTCGTTCTTATGTGAATTGACCGTCACGCGATGACAGCGGGGGGTCCATTGCCATCTCTCATCCAGTTGGGATGAGTAAGTTATATCAACCTCGCTGATGACCCATCTGCTGACGATGTTTTGTTTAGCCGGTGCTCGACAGGTTGCGACGGGCCTAGCAGAACTCCAACGGACTGATGGGAGCCTCTTGTGCACTAGCATGTGTGTTGGTAGTGGAATGGGTGCTGCCGCTGTTTTCGTCAATGAAGCACGCCACTAAGATGTACCCTAATTGGTGCTACGCCACGGCATTGACATTGACATTCAAATATAAAATGTAATACAAGAATGCATGCACTATGAAAACCCGACCGGAAGGAATGGACCTGTAATGGTGTTTGCATAAGTACCGGAGTCCAGACGAATATTTGTTCAAAAAGGGAAAAAAAAATCTCAGCAAGTCATTCATGTCAGTGAATCACGCGAGACAAAGTCCCGTTACTCGTGAAACAGGTCTACTAAGAGGTGCCAAAGGTTGTAAAATAACAACACTCGTCATTGAAGGAGAAACAACAGGAAAGTGAGAGAAATAAGAGAGACTTACTGGACAGATGGAGACGAATAGCGTGAGAAGGAGCGAGGAAATTATTGATATAGAGGGAGCTTCGGAAAATTGCGGAGGTACTGTCTATTTTGTCAAGCCACCGGGAGCGCGTGACCTGATTCACTCGCAGATTTTCAAGGCAAGCTCGTCGTCGCCGCCGTTTCTCTCCTCAAGATGTCCGCCCAGATCAGCAAGAAGCGCAAGTTTGTCGCCGACGGTGTCTTCCGCGCCGAGCTCAATGAATTCTTCACCCGCGAACTCGCCGAGGAGGGTTATTCTGGCTGCGATGTCCGTGTCACCCACGCCCGCACTGAGGTGACCCCCATTCCTCTCTCGCCTCTGCCAGATTGCTCAATCCTCAACAAAGATCATCATCCGTGCCACCCACACCCAGGAAGTCCTTGGCGAGAAGGGCCGCCGCATCCGTGAACTCACTGCCCTCGTTCAAAAGCGCTTCAAATTCCCCGAAAACTCCCTTGAGCTCTACGCCGAAAAGGTCCAATACCGCGGTCTCTCTGCTATCGCCCAGTGCGAGAGCTTGAGGTACAAACTCCTCGGTGGTCTTGCTGTCCGCCGGTGTGTCCTACTCTTATTGGCTCTTTTGCGCATTCACCTGATCGCCCCTTCTAGTGCCTGCTACGGTGTCCTCCGCTTCGTTATGGAGTCTGGTGCCAAGGGTTGTGAGGTTGTCGTCTCTGGCAAGCTCCGTGCTGCTCGTGCCAAGTCAATGAAGTTCACCGACGGTTTCATGCTGCACTCTGGTCAACCCGCCCGCGACTTTGTTGACTACGCTGTCCGCCATGTGCTCCTCAAGCAAGGTGTCCTTGGTATCAAGGTTAAAATGTATGTGCTCGAATTCACTTTCTGCTGAATCAAACGCTCATGATCTTCTCTTAAATTCTTAGCATGAAGGGATCTGATCCCGAGGGTCAAACTGGACCTCGTCAACCTCTCCCTGATTCTGTAACAATCTTCGAGCCTCCCGTGGACAAGGTTGTTTCCGAGCCCTCATCTGAGCAAAAAGAGCCTGTCACTTTCCCTCCCGCAGCACCCGCAGAAGAGACTTATCAACCGCCAGCTGAAGAATATACCGAACAGCCAGCATTTTGATCTGTTTTAGTCCTCATATCATCTGAATACATTCACTGTACACTTCATTTGTTGTTCGTGGAAACCATTTTTGATTTCAAGGTATCAGTATCGAGGGTAGTATCGATGCTAAGACGACCTAGGCATATACTTTCTGAGTTACACTACTACCTGCTAACCCTCCTTGCGGCATGGCAATTGAAAAAGTCTTCTCAATGTCCTGGGAACTGATCACGACCTTGATAGTGCTTAAAGTCTGCGATGGATCGGAAATGACCAGTTCCCCGGAATCAAATTTGTATATTAGAGCGCTGTTTCCGTTTGCCGAAATCGTGACAGGCTCCTGAGACGGACGTATGATGGTGGTCGAGCCGCCACCAATGTCCCAAAAGACGATCATGCAGAGTTTATGAACTTGATCGTATATGGCGGATGCATTTGCGTCATTCTGCACTGTTCGAAGAGCAAGTTTCTTGCTCTTTTTCGAGAACGTTGTGAGATCCGTGTCGGGGAAGATGGTATATGCAATCGGTGTTGAAAGGGAAGTGTGGTTAAGCCAGGCGGCAAACAGATCGACAATGGCAGGAGGTTGTGTCGAGGTTCCTATCGTCGACCAGTTGCCGGTTTTCTGCCCTGCTTCCACTGTCAGGTTGACAAAATCGGTTGGCGGCAGAATATATCCCATTTCTCCGTGCCAGAGAGTCCGCGATCTAGTTCCGTCTATATCTATTTCCTCTTGAACAACGGAAGTTGTATGGAGACGTTGATCGAGCACAGAGTACACTGGGGCACTGGTAGTCGATGTGATGTTCGCTATCATCACATGTTGCACATCGTCATCGAGGAAGAACCAAGCTTTCTGCCACTTTAGAGATTCGGTGAACGGATTGGTGTACCTCATAACAGCGAGTCCCCTTTGCCCATCAGAAACCCCACCTACGAAGTTTTCGATGCCTGTGAATTGTGTGTGGTCGCAGCTCAAAATTGTTGCTCCATAATCGACTGTCGTCCCTGGAATGAGGTTCCAGTCCCAGGCAGCAGCGATGTCTTCGTATTCGTCTCCACGAATGTATGTGTACACCGTACCATCGGAAAGATGAAATCCGAGAGGCTAGATAATCTCTGAGTATGTGGTTATTGCCAAACTCCATCCGACACTTACGTTCTGTGAATTAGTGCATTCCGTGTTCTTGGTTCTTGATGAGTACATCTTGACAGTAGTCACATAATGAGGACCACGATGAACCTGATGTCTAGGTGAGGGTCTGCTGCCAATTCCTATAAAAGTCCTACCATATAATCATTTGTAAAGAACATGCGATTTCCCTTGAGACTCCCTGCATTAGCATTCGTCACGGTCTGCGATAAGCTCTCGGTAAATGTAACTAATGAGTCCGAAGACCAGATTTGTCCTAATTCAAGAACCTGCGTCAGATTCAAGTTGACACTTCCCGTGGCTCTAAGTTTTGGTTATATCGCAGACCGATTGATCTGTCAGCGATGCGTAACTTACTGCGCATCGATTACAGGAAAGCTGATGAATCTCCCCAACACAGACTAATCAAAGCGCGTGAGTACATCACGAGGAAGAATGGGACCGACATACAAAATCCCAATGCAGGGTTCCCGTTAAAGAGTTCTCATATATCATCCAGCGATCGCCATCGAACAGGGTTCCCAGTGCAGCCTGTGCAGTAGCGTTTGCGGCAAATTGGGTACCCCCAGCCTCTATCTCAAAATCAAGAATATCGTTGGTGCTACGTGCGCCTCGTTCATCAATGAAATGAGGGATGCATAATGTGCAGGAACATACTAATCCTTCCCTGAGAGAGCAGTTTCAGGACGTCCTGATAGACTGAAGAGCTTCCTTACCATAATTCCCATTATATAGAATGCCACCATGTTGTCCTGGTAAGCGATCGGTCAATATTATAAGGTAAGATGCCACCGAAAGGATTCCTTGTCTCACCAAAGGCTCCATCAGCACGTATGCCATCAGCTTTGACACCGTTCTCAATAGCAAGCTCCAAGTGTATCCTTCGATACGCATCGGTAAGTATCGTGAGATTGACCATGAGCAGAGAGACATCAATGCCAATGCTAGCAACGTCTAGAGTGTTGGCACCGGTTAGGAATCCAAGGCCTGGAATATTGGTATCAAACGTATCATATGAGCGAATTAACATGCTGGTACAACCAACAACCTCCGCTGTAGCAAGTGTTCCATTTAACAAAACGCAACTTTGCCCTACGAGGTCTGGGATCAGGATAATCTGTAGCCTATTTCAGAAGGTTTATCGCGCAATTAGCTGTTTCGCCCACGTTAGAAAACCAATTGGTGTTCCTATATATTGACTTTATTAATTCCTTCTAAGGCTGCCCGCCATACGACCACCTACCACAGCGTGTTGTCAGGATTGGTGCATGGGCAAGACGCGGTTCCTCCGGACGCAAGGCAGGCCAGGTTTGTAAAGTCTCGTGAAAACCAATAGTTCATCGCTCGTGATATAGCTGTCCTAATAGCGCTGTCCTTAACGTATTGATTTGCGCCAGCAAGGCCACCATGCCAAGCAGCCGCCATCACCACTGAAGGCGAGAGGTGAAATGATTAGATCAATTGATGAAAACTTGAAGAGTCAAGACTGACGAATACGCTGCCAATGCTCCTGGGCTGGCCAATTAGCTCGACGAGCAGCACAGCCAGTCGTGTAATCGATTTCGTTGTCGGGCCATTTTCCATCTGGCCCCAGGGAAGAAAGCCTAGATCGATAATTCAGTAAAACCACATTCACATTCGGAGAAGCATGTCGAACCAGGCAGAAATGCTACCAGAGGGACTAGGCATGGCACCGAAGATTGAGTTTAAACGACGCTCATATATGGTATCAATGTCTTGCTGGGCTGAATAGCTCGTCGTCTCCGGAGAAGCCGTCGAAAATTCAGACCTCGGGATACTGGTGGAAGTCAAGCTGTACATCTGCTTGGTTATGTAGGGGCCCATAACGGGAGTTGCCACTGTAGAAACCTGCGATAGATAGACAGACGAATAAACTGGAAGCGTAGCACCATCTCCGAGTGTCCTCGACGAAGATGGGATACTCGTGGAGAGATGTTCATTGATAGCAGCACAACTGGAAGTAAAAAAGTACGGAAGGGTAGCAAGGAGGCCAAAGGGGACCACACTGCACCTCATCATCCGGCGCACACAAATGGCTTGCGATGTTCATTCTATAAGTACCATGATCTTGCGGCCTTGTACGTATTCGCGTGACCATCATCAGAAATATCCTTACACTGCTAAACATGAAAGTATGTGGGTGCATACCGTTGTATTTCAGCGTCCTCACCGAGGACATATCAATTATCAATCAAATAACTCTGGAAGTACAAAGCCTGGGAGGAGACTAGAAGAAGCCTGTCATTTTCAATTTGAGGACTATAGAAAGCGGCAAGAGCGTACACAAATACATAACCAGTCACGGCACGCGATCTGAAAACGGCCAGCCGATGCAGGGTAACAAGAAGGTCAGGTGTCAAGCCGTAGTGTGTACCAGCTGACCCCTGCTGATAGTAGACCGAGTTCCGTGCATAAAATTACAGAGGGATCAACTTAAAACTGAAGCTTCAAGAACACTGGCAAATGCTGAATCCCACTGTCTCCCACGCTCCTTTGAATTACTGCAAGTCAGGTTGACCTTCTTATTATGTACCATTAACGCTAAAACAGAAACGGTTCAAAGGTTGGATCGGAATTTCAACAAATGGATTAAGAAAGGATCCAAGTGAAACTCGAACTACTGTACGACCAAAATAAAGTACCTTAAATCAGCGACTGCGTAACACTACTTCCTGCGATCCCACCCGTCGGTAAATTAATTACTAAAACTTTGAACCTGTCCGTTCCCCATGAGGAAGGGGTGGATCCGGATCCAAGAGTAAAATTAAGCGTAATGTTGGTGAGCAATTGGGTGGGATCTGAGATGGTCACAACCCAGGTATCTGTACGAACAATGACAGCAGAATTGCCCGTTGATTTAACTGTGACAGGTGCGTTTCCAGCTATAGATGGAATGGTAACTGATCCACCAGTTTTCACCCAAAATACCAACATAGCGGTGTTATGAGCGACATCCATTAGGGCGGAAATGCTACCGTCGTTTCGGATCGACTGGAGCTGAGAAACCTGTGACTTTCGTTGAAATGAAGCAAAGGTAGTTCCAGGATAAATCGCGTAAGAAGCAGAAGAGGTGATGTCAGTGTGGCTCAGCCACGCAGCAAACAAGTCGACAGTGATCGGGGGGCTAGTCGCGGTTCCAATTGCTTGCCAAGATCCAGTATGATTGCCAAGTTGCAGTGAAAGCGAAGTGCTCGGATTCGATGCGTTGAACGTATAACCAACCCCACCATGCCATAACGAAAGAGCGGTGGTAAAGTTACCGCTATCAGCAGTGACTCCATTAACAAACACATCCCCGGACCGCCTGCGTTGATCTAAAATAGATAATACAGGTGCGGAGGTCGAAGAATTTATCCTAGCCACCATGACGAATTGAACGTCATTTTCGAGGAAAAACCATGTTTTCCTCCAATTTAGCGTTTTTGTCGTAGGAGTTTCATATCTCATTGCTGCAACACCGACGGAACCGTCCGAAGCTCCCCCAACAAGTGACTGAGTACCAGTTTTACGAGTAGTACTGCAAGTCAAAGGGGTGGCGTCATAATCCACTGTAATTCCCGGAATAAGGTTCCAATCCCATGCAGGGAAAATGTCTTCGTATTCATTGCCCTGAACATACGTATAAAGGGTGCCATCCGCAAGATGGAATCCGAAGGGATTCTGAGAATTGGTACATTCAGTGTTCTGAGTTCGATTGGAATACATCCGCAGGGTAGTGACATATCCATTTCCACGCTGTACCTAGGTATTTCCGTGAGACTCCGGAGAATTGTCTGATGATAGTTCTACCCTACCATATAGTCGTTGGCATAGAACATACGATTTCCTTCAAGCGCACCAGCGTTCGCATCAGTTGTGTTGAGTAGCAGGTTGTTGTATACTTGAGAAAGAACAGATGAATTCCAAAGCTGAGCCAAGACTTGGATCTGTGTAGAGTTGATTTTCAAGTTGGCAGTCGCTCTGGGTACTACAGTGAGACAGTAAGTGGGTAAAATCACTTCAACGTACTGATTGAGAGAGACCGGAAGGCTAATGATACGACCCAAAACTGACTGCAGTTTCAATTTAGTAAAACTTCGGCATGTTCGGACGCCCAATGTAACTAACAAAATCCCAGTGTAAGACACCAGTGACGACGTTACGAAAAATCATCCACTGGTTTGCATCAAGTAGAGTTGTAAAAGCATTCTGCGACGCTTCGGCGGCCTGAAATTGTGTTACGTCTGCTGCAATTTCTAAGGCCAAGACATCGTTGGCACTGATGAAGTCCCTTTACTTTGCAGCGGAAAGGGTGATGTCAAGTGACATACTAATCTTTGCCTGAAAGACAGCAGCGGATAAATTGGAAGTATATATTACTAGTCGCAAGTGGCTGCAGTGCTCACCATAATTTCCATTATAGATGATGCCTGAATGCTGTCCTGCCAGTGGTTAAAAAGTCTATGAAGATTCAGGTTTCTATAACACCAAACTCACCGAAAGAGCCATCTGATCTTATGCCGTCTGCTTTAATACCATTTCTAATAGTAAGTTCTGCGTGGGCCCTTGCATATGCATCTGACACCAAAGTCGTGTTCCAAGTGGATAAGCCTAGATCAATACCAATGCTGGCAATATCCAGGGTATTCGCGCCAGTGATTGCACTGACCCCATTGATCCCAGTCTGGAAAGTGTTATAAGCTCTTTCTGTCATCAACACGCAACTGGATTGTTCCGATATAGCCAGACTATCTCCAAGCAGGAGACAGACTTGACCAACCCATGTGGGTATTAGTATTACCTGTAGTCACGAGCTAAAGAAAACCAAAATTAGAAAGAACGGGATTGACCAACGTTGGAGAACCAATTCTCATTCCAGAAACCGGGCGTTGAACACGGGCAGGCCGTTGTCCCGCCTGAATCCATGCATGCAGGGACGGTAAAGTCTTGGGAGAACCAAAAGTTCATGGCACTTGATATTGCAGCTCTGAGTTGGGTATCTCCCACATACTGATTTGCATTCTTGAGCCCGCCGTGCCATGCAGCAGCAAATGTGTCTAGTAAGGATGAAAAAGGACAATCTGGAAGCCAAAATGAAGAATATGTACTGATACGGCTCCAATGACTTTGAGCGGGCCAGCTCGCTTGTTGTGCGTCACAACCTGTGGCATAGTTGACATCAGGCCACGACCCATTCGAACTCAAAGTAGAAAGCCTATGCGACATTGGTCTTGAGGTAAGAAAAATTGCTTAATGATGATCATGTCGAATATTACCAAGTCGCAATCGATGTCGCCCCAGTAGTTCCATATATTATCCCGTTGAGCCTGTTGTTACGTACGATATCAACGTCCGTACCACTGACTACGGTGAGAGCGAGATAGAAAAGCACGAAGACAGCAGCAATGGGAATATTTCGCTTCATCTCGGGACTGTTGAGCCAGTATCTTTCGATGATATTTATACTCCAGCACTCCTGTGCGTGTGACTCAGACGCCTCAGGATAGCTGGATCAGTAGCATGTGAGTAGACAGGTTCCTCAAGGCTCGGAGTCACTTCGCGTAGAGTTGCCACTTTGTAAAGGAAGAATATCACCAATCATCGCCCAGAAAGGCAAGTCTAGTCAGGCAGCTTTCCGCAAAGGATATATTGATGAAGAAGAAGCAGAGAAGGTCGCAAAAACAGATCGAGAACATGCGGAGTGGAATCGGAGGATCCCTGGGTCGTTTGTTGTCTCAACCTGGAATGAACCATGAAGGTTAAGGCCATTTGTGTCACGTTGGAGTCATCAGTCTTCTATTATTGATTTTCAACAATTTACCAACAGCCTGTAAGCAAGTATTAATCTATAAGTATAGTAGTCGTGTTAAGCATGTGGTCGGAGTAACTGTACTCTCCCTCTAAATGATCCGAGATTTGGGACGGGTCACGTAGCACATTTTCCCGTCGTCTCTTGTACCCCTGTGAGAGCTTGTGGCTATAGGAGGCAGTACCCAGAATTGATACGGTACGCGTGATTATTATGAAGTTACATTGAATTTGGTCAAGGAGATGATGACCGGAATGGCGTAGAATGCGAATGCGACCCAGGCCACTAATATTACATTTATTGCGAGCCAGAACCATCAAGATAAATGTGACGTACTAGCGAAAGCATTTCCTGTTGCTGCCACAAGTGTCGGTCCTCGCTGCCCTTCGAGGACGATAGTATTATTGAAATCCTGAACGGCTTTCCCAAACCACATGCGGACAATCAAAAATGCGGTAAGACCTGTCTTCCTTTTCAGTTCGGTTGAAATGGAATGGAGAAGTCACGCTACCTATAATGAAACCGATGAAGCCGACCCACGCGGATATACGCTGGATCAAAGGTCTATGAAATATGGTACCAAACTTCCCCATTTTGTGATGAAAAGAAATCAGGGTGAAAGTGATAAAGAACGAGACCAAGAACCCCAATGATATGGCGATGAAGGCAGGTGTTGAAGCTGTAGGAGGAGACAAGAGCAGGCTGGGTGCACTGCTAGGAAGTACTGACGTGTCTGATGCAACAGAGCCAGATGAACATAGAGAGTTGATAAGGCAGGGCACACGCACCATAGACGGGTGTCAATGTTGGACTCGTACAATTCAGCGGTGCTGATTCATGGGCTTGGGAGCATGAACCTTCTGTCATGTTAGTTGCCTGGTACTGATGCATCATGTCGTAGACAAACCCAAGAGGCCCAAGAAAATACTCGGTCCGTCTACATTTTCCCCTTGGACCGATGATGTTGACGGCGTCACAGTGAGGAGCGAAACCTGATTGTGCAGCATGACGACCGGCGCCAGAAACGCAAAAGAAGAAAGCAAGAGTGCTGTGAGGAGGAGAAGGGGAGCAAGGTATTGAGTAGAAGCTTTGGATAGACCTGCAATCATAATGGAAACTAAAGTCCAAGAGTCCGAAAAGAAGGCAAAGATTTAAGAATACAAGATCAAGAATAGGACGGATACAAATGTGCCAGGTAGCTCGCTCTGCGGCTGAATGGAATGGGCTTGCTCTTGTTGCCCTACGAAACAGGGTTTTATAGCAAGATGATGCGCCTTGCCGGGCCCTTGGGCCTTATTCCCGAACGAGCGCAAAAGAAAGGGGAACAAAAGAAAACTCGTTACGACGGGTAACGTTAATGGCCATTGTTCTTCAGAAGCACTAGAATGGACGTGTCGTGGACGTGTTCGACAACGAGGGTGCGTCTCGAACGTACAAGCGGTCGTCGTTTGTGCCTTTTCAAGTAATTGATGATGGCATCTTTGAGATCAATACTTCCAAACAAATGAAGAATTGTAGAATCGAGATTCGAGCTCATTCTTAAGTCGACACTCATGGCCATTACCATCCCGCACCCTCGATTCTCTGAATTGCAACTCCTTTCGGATCTAGTAAATGCTAATCCAGAATGTTTTGCCCAGGGAAGCGAGGATATTCGCTCAGCCGCTCTAGATGCCGCCAAATTTTTGTTCGACCTCGGTATGGCTGCTATTCCTCTGTGTTTACTTGTTTTTGATATATCACTGTATAGCTGTATCTTCTGAGAAGTCGTCGAAACCCCATATAACTCAACTGATAGCTTCCCTTGAGCCGTCGTCCGCTCCGCAGACGCGATCACAGAGTATTGCAAAAGGAAAACGAAAGCGAACACCCACTCCACCCCCTCCCAGACCTGCCCTAGACAGCACACCGATTAATTCCCTCTTTACCGAAGGCATGAATGATGAACAGGTCTGGACCCAGCTGGATTTACGTTCCAAACATATATGCGAAACCCTTGAACATGTTCTGGAAGGCGGTCCCGACAGAGACATGGAAGATGTAATGGAGGGTGATAGTTCTGGTTCTGAAGATGAATTTGATGACGATGAGCGTTTGAATAAGATGTTGAAAGCGATGGCGAATGGCGAAGACGTTGATTTCGATCTACCTGAAGGCGTGGACGATCTTTTTTCCGACGAGGATGTCACTGTGAGCAGCGAGGGAGAAAATGATGAAGATGACGAGGAAGATTTGGACCTTGAAGATGATTTTCCAGAGGGCGTCGCGGACCTTCACGATCCGTCCTCTGACGAAAGCGATCCAGAAACGAGGTCTTCATCTTTCTCCCTGAAGCGCAAACCTCGCGGTCATAAATCAGGAAAACATTCTGAGCTTGATGACACATTTTTTGACTTGGCTTCCTTCAACGCTGAGACGGAAGAGGCGGAAGCCAAGTCATCTTCACGAGGCCGGCTAGGCGAAGAAGAGGACTCGGATGACAATATGTCGGTTGATCTCTTTACTGCATTACATGAGGAGGAGGGTCCCAATGATACAGGGGAAGGCGTGGGGGGTAAGAGCGTGATTTTCAATTCTGAGCACTATCTAACGTTCGTTCTTAGAGGCCATGTACGATGATTTCTTCGCACCTCCCCGGAAGACAGCTTCAGCCAAACATCAGCTAGGTAGTGCCTTGAAGAAGTCTGGAAAAGTTCGGTTTCACGAAGAGGTTAGGGTAAAAAACATTAGGGCAAAAGGGAAGAATCTTCCTCTGTACACAATGGACAATGACGACGACGATGAGGATGAAGATAGCGAAGGAGATGAAGACGTTGCAAGCGAACATGAGCATTTACCTCAGCATCAGCGGAATTTCGACGAGGATGAGATAGAGGCCCACGCCGAGATCTCTGAGGAATCGAACGAAGAATATATTTTCAATGAATCAAGAGAAACAATGGAACGGTTAAAAGACGATCTTTTTGCGGATGAGGGAGATGACACCGACAAAAATGGTAAGTTTGTTGAACATATGCCATCTGCTGGGTCTAATGTCCATTATTTCAGATCTCTCGACGCACGAGAGGAAAATGGCCGAGCTCCGGGAACAGATAGCAGAATTAGAGTCTGAGAATGTTGGACCTAAAGACTGGGTGTTGATGGGAGAAGCTGGGTCGAGGTCACGTCCGCAAAATTCTGTCCTTGAAGAAGATCTTGAGTTCGAGCGAGCCATGAAAGCTATACCCGTTGTAACGGAAGACACGGTGCGCAGTCTTGAAGAACGAATTAAAGCACGAATATCCGAGAATCGCTTCGACGACGTTATTCGCATCCGTCCTCTAGACGACAAACCTTTCTTACCCTCTCGGGTCTTCGAAATGAAGGATACGAAATCAGCCCAGTCATTGGCTCAGATTTACGAGGACGAATATATTGCGAGTCAAACAGGTGGAGTAGCTGGTGAAGACCGTGATGGAAAACTAAAGAAGGAACACGAGGAAATCGAGAAACTCTGGGAAGGCATTTGTCATAAGCTTGACGCGCTATGCAATTCCTATTTCATGCCAAAACAGGTGCGTAGTTTCCTTCGACCCACACTCTGCTTAGCTTAATTTTTGCATTAGCCCAAAGCCACCATCTCGACCATTTCCAACGTGTCTACAGCGAGTTTAGAGTCTGCGCTCCCTACAACAAAGTCGGTCAGTACTATGTTAGCGCCTGAAGAAGTGTTTGCTCCCTCGGCCGCTGGTCCTCGAGCACGGAGTGAAATGACACCTGCCGAAAAACGAGCTGTACGAGGACGAGAACGGAAAGCAAGAAAGAAGTCCCGCGATGCGTTGGATAAGAACGTCGATAAATTTGCGAGAGTTAAGAGTATCGGCTCTGTCAAAAAGCAGAAGAAGGCAGCCTTGGAAAGTGTCGTCAAGAGCGGCAAGGGGGTTACGATTGTAGGCAAGCCAAAGAAAGAATCGGCGAAGGGCCGAGTCAATCGGTCAACGTAGTTTATTTTCGAATGTCGGTACTCAGATGTTGGTTCGGGTTTCACCGACTGGCTCATTTGCTGAGCCCAATCACCGGTTTCCACTAAAGCCGTATATTTTATATGTATAAGCAATCAGGCAGCCCATGCATAATCACGTGATTGGCAAGTCTATATCATTTCGAAGCCCACAACCTCGCAACAGGATACTCATCATGCCTCTATTCAAACGGAAAGAAAAGAATCTTATCCCTCCAGTGGTGCAAGACACCCCTCGCTCGAATGGAGCCAGTCCCACCTCCCGATCTGCATATCATTCAAATGCCAGTACATACGTGGCTAGCCGAGACGGCGATCCTTACAACGCTCCTAGCACCCTATACAACCCCCCTAGCAGCAGGTCTGCATCTTACCCTACAGAAGACCCTTTGGTAGACAAATACAGCAGGAGTAAAGGAGTCGGCGACGTTTACTCCCGTGGCACAGCAGAGATTGAGAAAGATCGTAACGAACTTTTTGCTGGTTACAAACCACAGAAGTCTGGATCCGGACGATTCTTCGATGGTCCGCAATCTGGGCGCCCGGAGCCGAACCCAGGTGAAGAGAATGACGAGGACATTGAGGGAATCAAACAACAAACCCGCTTCACTAAACAAGAGAGTGTCAGCTCGACAAGAAATGCTCTCCGGATGGCACGGGAAGCTGAGGAAACTGCCCGCAACACTCTAACGCGTCTTGGTGACCAATCAGGTATATATCTTCTGTTCTGTTCGGTGTTCTTGTATTGATTTGCGACCGTAGAAAAGCTTGCAAACACTGAGCGTCACTTGGATGTCGCCAAGGGCCATTCTGCTCGTGCTGAGGATAATACCAACGAACTTAAGCAGCTCAATCGCTCGATCTTCCGTCCAGTTATCGTTTTCAACAAAGATGCCAAACGTGCTGCGCAGGAAGCAAAAGTACAAGCACGTTATGACGAGGAACGCGAGGAGAGAGAAAAGACCATGATGGACATTCGAGAAACTCAAAACCGCCTTGGACGAGCGGCCACTTATGGTCGTGGGGAAGATGAGGAACTCATCGCTAGTGGAGTCAGAGCCCGATTTAAAACAGCAGAGCAACAAGCGATCAGCAGAGAGCAGCGGAAACGATATCAATTTGAAGCGACGGCTTCCGATGACGAGCTCGAGGATGAACTGGACACCAATCTGGATGAGATCAGTGAAGTCTCCAAACGGCTCAAAGCGCTCGGCATGGCCATGGGCTCTGAGCTCGACAATCAGAATAGTCGAATCGACCGAATTGAAGGCAAAGCCGTTCGAGTTGAACAGAAGCTCCACATGAATACTCAGCGTGTAAGTTATTGCGCTTTTCCATTGCTATTCTTTCTCATGCAAAACATCTGTAGCTCAAGAACATTAAATAATGTGGCTGCGCAGCGCGCACCCAATCCTCAGTATACCCAATCCCGGCGGCTCATTGCCACTTGTGTCATTTTGTAAATTTCTATCTACTAAATTATGTAATCCTACACGATCACAAGCAATTCATGTGACTTGTGAGCTCAAATATTGAAAAGGTTCCGTTTTGTCTCTGCTCGCAGTTAAGCTCGGCCTCTTTCGCCAACAAATAATCCAGAAAATACGCACTTCGACTCGCGTTATCTTTTTCTACACGTCTTTGAACATGGTTTCTGAATATGAAAAAGAAAAAGCGCGAAATATCGAGAGGGCAAGAAGCACTAAAACACACTACTGGTTTTTCACTGACAACCTATCAGAATGCAGCCATATTGAGAAGTCTTGGACTTCATCAACCTCTCTTTGAACCGCTAGAGCAGAAGCAAAAAGAAACTAAGTCGATCAAAAAACGGAGAGCATCTATCAACATCGAAGAAAGCAAACCAGTCGCCAAAGTAGCACGAGTGGAGCCGCCCATTTCTGGTGGAGTCCGTCGAAGCGCTAGGACATCTGGAAAAAGAGTAGACTATGCTGCAGAACAGCAACGAAGTGTCCCACTTCCAATAATAGACGAAGCGAAGCCACGTCGTACTGGTACCACCAGTAGCGAAGTTCGAAGATACAACCCGTACCTGTTCCACGACAGCTAGATTGAACACGACTAATCTCAATGAATATAGGAAAACATTTGGCGCTATACCAGATGTCAAAATCGGCTCTTGGTGGGCTAGTAGGATGGAGTGTAGTCGAGACGCGATTCATGCGTATGTCAATTTTCTCCCGGTCAACAGCTGTCAACAGCAAGTCGAATCTCATAAAATTTCAAGTCCTACTGTAGCAGGTATTTCTGGTGGCCCAGAAGGTGCTTATAGTGTAGCGCTCAGCGGCGGATACGAGGATGATGTCGACCTTGGATATGCATTGTGAGTTTTAATTATGATCACTAGTAAGGTGTCTATATTACGCGGTCAGCACGTACACTGGTTCTGGTGAGTTATGCCTCTGCAAGAAATTTGTTGCCGTCTCAAATTTGTAGGTGGCAGGGATCTTAGGGGAACAAAAACGGCTCCTAAGAATGTGGGTTCGGAATTTGCGTACAACATGCAATTTTCTTACGACCTCGGTTCTTCTTTTAGCTTCGTACGGCACCTCAGAGCTCCGATCAGACTTTCGATAATCCTGTTCGACTGATTTTTCTAACTCTCTTAATTGACTTATTGACGTCTTCATCCTTCTCTCTACCTAGTTCAATCGTGCGTTGAAGGTTGGCAGTCCAGAATCCCACTTTATGCCATCATCTCTGACATTCTAGATTAGCGTTCTTGCGAAACTGGTAAACCCATCCGAGTGGTTCGAGGATTCAAGCTTAAATCCAAGTACGCTCCAAGTGAAGGGTAATAGATTTTTAGAAGCTGCTACTACTTTGATTCTAATTTAACATTACAGGTATCGCTATGACGGCTTATACAAAGTTGAAAAGGCATTGAACGAGTACCTGGACTAGACATTCGCTTATCGGACATTTTTTAGGCATGGATAGAGGAAGGCCTGAATCCGGGAAAATATCTTGTATGTAAATTTGCTTTCAAGGTAGATCAATTTTTTGTAATTGCTATGCCAAATTCTTATCCATTTCCGCAGCGTTTACCCGCCCAGCCCCCCTTGCCAGTTAGGGACATAGAGGAGGATGGAGAAACTGAAGTCACGGATGAGAATGAGCGAGCTGAAATCAATGACTCTGAGGCTAATGCTTCTGGAGAGACTGAAGCTGCAGACGAGAATGAGCAGTCTGAAGATACCGACTCCTAAGCTGATGCTCGTGCCGAAGACCTTGAACTCATGAAACAAGAAAACTCGGAACAAAACACGACCGAAGTTGCTATTGCTCAAAGCAGCAGGATTTGTTGGAAGCTTGGTCTGCTTGTCGTCCGTATCTCAACCCTATACCCTGGGTCGGGTTTCAAACTCATCTTGATCGTAACATATTGATCTTGCTTTAAAATGTACACACTCTTTATACTATCTAATCGATCTTTGATGTATATATATACAACTGTGACATCGACATTTTACGAATCACTTCTTTGCATTTGGCGTCACCCCCCGCTTCAAGTATTGGTTAATGGTTAAATTCACTGGTTCTCTCTGGTTCAGAATCGGTAATGCATATCAATTGCTCCAACCTAAGTAGGAAGGTAAGGAACAACCCCGGTCGACGTTCGAGGATATTCATCACCTTCCTCGGTCAAGGTGTGCTGGTTAAAGAGTCCAAGGGTAGCAAAACGCGAAAACTCATCAGGTCCCCCTCGTTGCAAAAAGCATA
Organism: Termitomyces sp. DKA64; assembly: GCA_017657295.1. Classification (NCBI taxonomy): domain Eukaryota; kingdom Fungi; phylum Basidiomycota; class Agaricomycetes; order Agaricales; family Lyophyllaceae; genus Termitomyces; species Termitomyces sp. DKA64. The sequence goes on along the minus strand of JAGGAV010000004.1, from coordinate 19,668 downwards.
TGTATATGAAATAAGTCATAGCCAAAGAAGTCTGCGTATAGTGAAAATCAAAACAAGCTTATGTGGATTATGATAGACATAATGGTACAATCATTTAATTCGGCAGTGCACGGAAACCTTCCGTAGATATCGTAATTTGCGTTTGGAATTCACATCCTCCTGTTCTCTTAATTGAAGACTAAGAGCCTGCCGAGCCTGTGCATGGAAATCAATCTACGATATGTCGTAATTTGCGCTTTGGAATTTATATCGTGAGAGCCTGTCGAACGATTTCGAGGAACTCTTCACAATCCTTATCCGAATTCAACGAGTCAACGACCCTCCTGGCTCGCCACAGACGATATACGCCACGAATGGTGTCCTTGAGAGCAACCGTGGATTCGTCGTCGTCTATGTTTGCAGTTTTCTCAACCGCTGAAGAGATAACAGGACTGATTTGCAAAGACGGAGTGTACGTCGTGGTTGTACATGACACGGAAGACAGCTCGAGCAATGGTAGAGAGACCGGGGGTGATGTCATCTTCTCGGAAAAGGATGCTGAGTCGAATGCAGAGTCAGAGCCATCCAAAGAAGGCGAGGGAGCACGAGAGACGTTGGCGAGAAGATGAGCAAGTCTTCTGGGGGATGGGGGTGCGAGTGGGTTGTAGACGGAAGACGTAGGGTGTGAGGGGAAGTCTAAGATGACACGATCGTTTTCGAACTTCCGAGTAATTACAGGTGGTGTAGGGCGTGCAGAATCAGCCGATCCTAGGACTGGTGAGTGAGAAGGGTATCTGCGAGAGCAACAAGACTGACCATGGACAGTGGAGTATTGAGCCCAATAGGCATCCTCTGTGCCTTGTTCAGAATCTGCCTTTGATTGGACGACCGCTTGCTGATCGTCGCTGTCACTGTGGGCGTATGCATCCCAATAACAGTCGTGCTCATCGCCGTTATCATCAAGAGAATCGTGAGGCTTGGATATAAGCATGTCATGAACGGAATCATAAGAGTTGGGAGGAAAAGGCATGAGAGCGAGATTGTGAAATTTCCAGCCTAAAGAGGCCCATTGAAAGACCAGACGAAGGCCGGGCGGATTCTGGGTGGAAACGGCGACGTGGGCAAAGGACGATTCGGCATCGGCAGTGTAGCGGATTGTGTAGACGGGATGATGGAGCGGCGTTTGGACAGACTCGAGGAGACCGATGGCTAGCTGCTGGGCATTGGGAACAAGATCAGAGGGCCAGGCGAGATATTGGGCGGGATCATCGGGTGTTATGCGGAGGAAATGGTGGCGCTGGGCGAGTGGAGCGGAGAGGAGGTGGGGGGGGAGAGGAGAAAGGAGAGAGGGTGGCGCAATATACTCGAGAAGAAGCGAGATTAGCGTTGGAGGTAGGGGTTCTGGTGGCGCTGACATACTTGGAGATGATCAATCCAGAGCCGCCATTAAGATTAAGGGACTCACGTGATCCCCTCTTCCCAAGCAGCCATGAAGGCAGCGACGGCCGTTTTTGTGTGCGCGCTCCCTCTGCTGGCTCTCGCGCAGGTGCGTGTCATTTCTCTGTCATCTATTTAGTCTGACGCTCTCCAGTCAAATGCCACAAATTCCTCGCAGGTCGTCATCACGTCGACCAGCCTTGCCACTTTCGTTACCATGGGCCCAAACAGGCAGATCAGCTCAGGGACTAGCACTATCGTCTTCTTGTCCACTCTCGCCCCCACCCAGTCTGCTTCTCCCAACAACACTGGTTCCGCAAACAGCACAACTTCCGGCAACAGTACCGTCTCTGCCAACTCGACCTCTACCTCAACATCATCCATCAATCTTCCCACTGCCCCGACAACAATAGCTGCCGGCGGCGGGTCCAACGGCGCTCCATTTCCGGGCGCCTCAGGAGGAGCATTTGGGCCAGATGACAAGTACATCGCTGCTGCATCTACAATCGCGAGGAATACAATGCTTATTGGAGTAGGAGGTTTGGTGTTGACGGGAGCGTTGATGGTGCTGTAGAGCCTCGGACTCTGCTGGACATTTTTGCATACATATTCCCCTTTTCATGGACAACATAGACACTGTACGTACACGCAAGTCTACACTCTTCGCACAAATACCTCTATTGCTCCTCTAATCTCGATGCTTTCAAACGTACGGCAAACACCGACTCATAGTTAACTCACACAGGCACATGCTTTATCTCCGTTTTCCAAGCTGTTATCCATTCATCAATCACCACCGTCTTGTTTCACGCTCTATCATGGCCGCCGTGTCCCAGGAAACGCCAGCAAAAAGGCAGAAATTGCAGCAGGTTTGATCAGCCCTGAGTTCCATCACTTTTGCCAAACCTTCCCCAGGTCATCGGTACTCACAACGGGACCTTTCATTGCGATGAAGCCCTTGCTGTCTTTTTATTGCGCCAGACTAACCAATATCGCGACGCAGGTCTGTCTACCCCAAATCGTTCCCCATCGCGTTCTCAATCTAATTCTTGCAGACTTGATACGTACTCGCGACCCCGCTGTCCTCGACACCTGCGATATCGTCGTCGATGTCGGCGCTGTTTACGACGAAAGCAAGCAGCGCTTCGACCACCATCAACGCGGTTTCACTGAAGTTTTCGGTCATGGTTTTACTACAAAACTGTCGTCTGCAGGACTGGTTTACAAGTAAGTTGCACTTCAGGCAATAATCGTGCTACCTCTACATTGCTCATATGGTGCAGACATTTTGGCAAAGAAATTATTGCGAACACAACGCAACTCTCGGTCGACGACGGCAAGGTGGAAAAACTATGGCTCAAGCTGTACAGGGTACGTTATTTTTTCTTGTTGTACGTCCGCAAGATAACGAAACCATTCTCTAGGAATTCATCAAGGCAATCGACGCGATTGACAATGGCATCTCCCAATATCCCAATGATATCAAGCCAAAGTACAGAGGTCGCACCGATCTTTCGAGTCGTGTTGGCCATCTCAACCCTGCTTGGAATCAACCTGCAGACTCACAAACTGTCGATGTATGGCGTCACATCCCATTCGACAAGTCACCGCTCAGTCATCGTTTTTCCAGACCCAGTTTGCAAAAGCATCCCAGCTCACAGGTACAGAATTCTTGGGACGTTTAAATTACTATGCCAATGCTTGGTTCCCTGCGAGAGATCTCCTCCTCTCGTCTATTGTCAAAAGCAAGGATACCATCGACTCGACCGGAAAGATTATTCTTCTTGAACAATTTCTACCTTGGAAGGTTCGTCATTATCACCACTGTTGTGCTAAAAACGCGATGTTGACTACCTACGCACAGGAACACCTGTTTGAGCTAGAAGCCGACCCATCATCCGGCATTGCTCGAGGAGAAGCCATATATATTGTTTATCCTGATGAGACAGCAAGCAATTGGCGTATCCAAGCAGTTCCTGTCTCACCGGAGAGCTTCGAGAGTCGGAAGGCATTGCCGGAAGAATGGCGTGGGCTTAGGGATGAAGAACTGTCAAAAGTTTCTGGAATTCTGGGAGGTATATTTATACATGCCTCAGGTTTTATTGGAGGCAAGCTATCTACCTTTGATTGTACATGAGCCTAGGCAGCTCACACTTGATTTGCAGGCAATAAAACGAAAGAGGGGGCGCTAGAAATAGCTAGGGTTGCATTAAAATTATAGTACGATCTTTATAATTTCATTTGATCTTTCTTGCCATGTGGTCCGAAGCAACTTACGCAAATTGACGAGACCTCGTAAGATCTGGGGATGCTCGTCGTGGTTCTGACAGTGCGTGGATCGACAACGTGCAGTGTGTATACCTCAAGGTTGAGTGCAGGACGCTGAGATTTCATGATCGAAAGTACTGGCGTCACAGCTCCTCCTGCGTGTTCACCGCCAGTTGCCTGAACAGTATTTCATTCAGTCAGCATGCTTCAAGAGGGTACTGTTTCTACCCCGAAACTCTCACTCAGAAACCGACGTCGCTATCATCAGAGATTCCCAATGGAGCGCACGGTTACTCCTCAGCAGAGATCATCATCCAATAAATCAACATACCACCCATTTCTTTTTGCTATGATGACATGTTCTGCTCTTGCTGAGCTGGGACTCACCGCGTTCTTGGTGAGCGCTGGAAATGAACATGGCACTTGGCCAAGCAAACGGTATCATGCACTGCAAGTCATCATTGGTAGTCACTTTGAGCGCGAATAATCCTCCCTCAGACTCATACTCTTCGTTTTCAACGCGGCCTGGACAACTTTATTCTCGACTGCGTACGTTCTTTGGTTTTTTGACGGTGCAAGCCACTTTCTGGCCAACGTTGCGAGCTCTGTCATCTGGCTGTTGGCAACAAGTGTATTGTGGGCAAGTCGTTCTAAACGTCACTTTGCCTCGAGTTAATTTACCCAATGGTCTGCGTCAGGGTACTGCCGCAGGGGTAATGCACAACACGAGAAGCGGTGGAGATTGTGCCGGGAGCGCGACCATATCCAGGTGGGTATAGATAGCATTCGGCTCCTTTTATATCTTTGAGGCAAAAGAAACGGCATGTAGATGCCGTCAATCGTTGACGGTCGAGGCTTTAGGCTGGACGGAATTCAGTCTTTGTGTGCTCACGATGACGGCCACGTGTTTGTGGCTGAACGGAGGCCGGAAGAGCCAAGTGAGTACTTTTGTTGTCGTTAATTATTGGTACTTCATCGTTGCGATGGTTCCCAGATACAGCGCATGGGCAATTATTATGTCGTGTGATAAACTTAGTTGTGCAGTACTATGAATAGATAGGAGTATTCCGTGCAGGAGCTTTATCTGATATGCGACACGCATCCTAAAATAACAGCATCTCAGTCGGACTATTCCGTGCGAGGGAGCTTATCATTATCTGATTATGTGACACGCATCACATTTCAAGACACCTGTGCTGAGGCTGCCGGAGCCCATGTAAAGTCTTCTCGGTTCAACATCCGTTCCTTCGTGCCCCGTTTTCTTTTTAACTTTCTCCATGATACCGGCCGCTCGAGACAGTACTGCTGGTTATCATCATCGTCGTTCCTCATGCGATGAGCTTCTTGCTGCTGCACAACCTTCGAGCGGCACTGACTCGGGCTTCGAGTTTGTTGCTGCCGATTCCGGCGGTATGGTAGGTCAAGCGGGGCCTACAACACCCTTGTTGGATGAGCAGCCAGCACCTTCGGTCAGACGAAGAGCTTTTGTCATCCGAACCCTGGCACTGCTGTGTACTTGTAGCCTCAGCATCGGGAGCCATTAGTAGGCGCTTTCTCGTTTACCTAAGCCCATGCAACTCTCAAAGTGCATTAGTGCTTCGTATATCTTAGGGCCACTGAAGAGCCGCCTGGCTCGTGAAATCGGAACGTCGCACACCGATTTCGGCCTCTTGATTGCAGCATTTAGCTTGAACAGCACATGGACACCGTTGTTCGGCGGACTACTCGCCAGCCGGCTGGGAACTACTCTCACTAGTATTCTTGCTACGGGCGTGATATTTATAGGTAAGTATATCCTCTGACTATCATGTGTCCGTTTGACTTTGAGTTCTACAGGGCAGTTCTTGCTCCTGCTCGGAGACATCTGGGAAAATGTACGGTTGATGGTTCTAGGTCTTTTCATCTTTGGGCTCGGGGTTAGCCCTCTTGCGGTCGTACAGGAGACAATCATCGTTCGCTTTTTCAAATCGCATGGACTTGGCGTTTCCATGGCCTTTGGCCTTATTGCAGGAAAAGGCGCCTCATTTATTGCTGCTCGTACATCATACCCTCTTACAGAGTCCTTCGGTCCGCGAGCACCTTTCTACGTTGCGACACTCCTCGCAGCATTATCAGTGGTCATCAATCTCATCTACGTCGCTGCTTCTAAATGGTTGATCGACGGTGCAGGCGCTGAATTGGAAGCAACTGACATAGCAGCAGAAGCCCAGACTCGCTTAATGGCCAACGTATCTGAAGCACAGGCCCTGAAAAAGGTGGCTGACAAACGAAAAGTGAATTTTCGTGAAGTCACAAAACTGGGGGATGTTTTTTGGGCGTGCGGGAATATCCTTTGCTTGCTATTATATTTGGTCTAACTTTCAAGCAGATATATTGGTATTAATGTTCTCTGTGGTATGATGTGGTCACCTTTCACGCACCTTGCTGCGTAGGTGTTCGCCTTCTGCCCATACTCAACTTTATCTTATTTTCCATAGAAACATAATCGAAACACGCTATAACTTATCTGAAAGAGATGCTGCAACTCGGGCATCCTATCTCCTTGCTGGAAGCTTGATACTATATCCAACCGTACGTCGATACCTGCGAATCGATCATTTTCAATCTCATCCGGTATCTTTCTCAGTGTGGCTATCTTGTAGATCGGTTTAAACATCGATCCGTTATAGTCCGCCTACTCCTCCTTTCGTCGTGCTTGACCCTCTCTTCGTATATGTGGCTCGTCCTTCCACCTACGTGGACCCGGATACCCGAACCAGCGATAGCGCTGTTTGCGATAGGTCATGGGTTTTCCCCTTGTTAGTCTTTTTTCTTTCCTTTGATCGATTACTTGTGGTTATTTCGAGTAACAGTGCTGCTCGTTGTTCTGGTTCCGAAAATTGTTCCTTTGAAATATGTCTCTACGGCACTTGGCGCTCATAAGAGTGTAAGTTGATCGTTGGTCTGCGCCGTGAACTCATACTTAACACAACCCATAGCTTGAGCAAACTGGATCAACGATATTCCAAACATTGGCCGGACTTGCTCTTGATGCACACGAAAAAGGCGATCGTAAAGCTAGCAAAGCAGCTCTGCAACATTTTCTCAACGTCTTTGCCGTAATCAATGTCGCCCAGTTATCCAGTATTCTAGGGCTCGCCGGGTTACAAGCAAAGAAGGCGCGAACTATGATACAGAAACGAAGTCATTCAACGCATACAGAAACCCAAGGCTTGATGAGTGGCTCTGGAATCCAAACCAGCTACACAGGACGTCGTAATCGGGAATCAGGCACTAACAGATCCGAGATGAAGAGGGGAGTGGTGTTTGTACTCCTCAGTGCGACTCTTGTCTTGATGGCCTGGGTTTTATTCCTAGGAACCGCTTGGTTCCGACTTGGGAGGGAGAATTAATAGACAATTCGATACGACTTGATCACACACGAAATGTATTTTTATTGGAACAAAAATGGAATCACGACTCAAATTTGGGATTTTTTAAATTCTTGACCATTGGCTGCACAAGTTCCAGAGTCCTTTTTCACTATGGAATCACGACTCAAATTTGGGATTTTTTAAATTCTTGACCATTGGCTGCACAAGTTCCAGAGTCCTTTTTCACTCTGGCGTCGATTGCAAAAAAAATAAGTTTACATAAACCCAAATTTACCTAAAAGTGAAGGAGGTTTGTATGTATGCCGTCCTGATTGTTCCCGAGGGGACAATCAGTTAAGCGACTCAAAACATGGGTATGAGTTCAGAGCAGGGGATGGAGTATGGGGATAGGCAACTGGAAGCCAAGATAGTTAATCAGTCTCAAAGTGACATTACTTAGTTAACAAGTGCTCAGAGCTCAGAGAAAGGCTGCCGATACTGTAACCTGATCTATGAGGTTAGGGGTACGGCACTTGCCGATAAAACTACACAGTTGTTCCCAAGCCTGCATTGGGAAATAATTGTCTCTGCGTCGGCCACGAAAACGTCAAGATCCAAGGTACGTCGTTTGGTTGAAGTAAATAGCGACGATATCATTCCTGATTCTGCGTTTACAGCCGCAAGATGGGCGCATACAAGTACATTGGCGAGTTGTATAAGAAGAAGCAATCGGACGTTCTCCGATTCCTTTTGCGTGTCCGGTACATACTGCCTTGCATTATTTTTCCCACTTCTCGCCATACTCATTGAGCGTCAAGATGCTGGGAATATCGCCAACTCAATGTGATCCATCGCGCATCTCGTCCTTCTCGCCCAGATAAGGCCCGCCGTCTTGGTTACAAGGCCAAGCAGGGTTACGTTATTTACCGTGTTCGTGTCCGACGTGGCAACAGGAAAAAGCATGCCCCCAAGGGTCAGACCATCGATTAACGACATTCTGACGTTCGGACTCACCGATATTGTAGGAGCAACATACGGCAAACCCGTTCGTCATGGTGTCAACCATCTCAAATTCCAGCGCAGTCTTAGAAGTACAGCAGAGGAGCGTGTAGGCAGACGTTGCGGAAATCTGCGGGTTTTGAACTCGTATTGGGTGAACCAGGATGGCGTGTACAAATACTACGAAGTCATCCTTGTGGACCCTAGCCATAAGGCGGTATGCAACCAGTTTATCTACTTCTTTTGCCTGGCATCTCATTGGCGTTTAGATCCGTCGCGACCCTAGGATCAACTGGATTGCCAACCCGGTGCACAAACGCCGCGAAGCTCGTGGTTTGACAAGTGTTGGCAAGCAAGTCAGTTATAATCCAGTTCTATGTCATATTATTATTCATTTTGAATTCAGAACCGTGGTTTGGGCAAAGGACACCGTCACAACCATGCACCTGCCCGTTCTACCTGGAAGAAGCACAACACTCTCAGCCTCCGTCGTTACCGTTGATCTTCTTCTATTCTTTGTTGATTCTTGTCGCTTGTATGCCCATGCTTTATATACAATCATGCCGCAGAAAAACACCTTTGGGGACCTAGTATCCAAAATCGACTTCCTTACTTTGCTGAATCAGAGATGGATGTCATATCACCTCTCCCATTACTCTGAATCGTCGGAGAATTGATTGATGATCACGTACTTAATTAATAATCAAAGTGAACCGTGTTATTCATGTCATGGCAAACATGAGGTCGAACACCAACGTGTTGTGGACGTTATTTCGGGTTCCATAGAGTACCCCAGAAGTCTGCTTATAATCACCCTTCGTATGCGCGGAAACGACCCTCTAACGATACCCGTCTTACGACTATGCCGGCTCTATCTTTTTTCTTTCTATTCATCTTGTTGGACCGCTCGTGTTATGCATTAGCCTCCCGACTTCAATTCAGCCACCATAGGACGATCTCTTCCTTCAAGTCCTCCACTCAAGCTGATTCAATACGCGAATTCCATCCTCCCAACGTGAAGCGGAGCAGTCTGAATACCAACCCTGACGGAAGCACATTCCTATGGCTTCTTCAGGACGAATACTCGGGAAAAACCTTCTTTGAGTAAGTATCTAGGACACGTATGATGAGGACTAGAGCGATTCAAAAAATGTCCCAGCAATTTTACATTCTTTAGCGACAAAGATCCTACTAAGTAAGCCGTACAACATTGACCTGAGAATATGGAATTGACATTCTTCACTACAAGTGGCCAAGTCAAGTTGGTAGAATCAGGATTACCTCTATCCTTGTGCTGACGGGCCATTTAAGCTACGTTAATCAAAGTCAGGCATTTGAACTGGGCCTAGCTTACGTGCAAGATGACGGAGTTGTTATTATGAAAGGTGATAACACAAGCTGGCTAGACCAGGGTGTTTTTCGAAATAGGTCAGCTAACTTTTATGACTTGAAATGCTATGCATAACCCTAACGAACTCGAAGTGTACGAATCTCGAGTTATGCACAATATACAACTGGCCTATTTATTCTTGACCTGAATAGAGCGCCCTGGGGATGTGGTACGTGTCTGATAAAACCCCCCACTGTTTACAAAGTTGATGTAATGAGTAAACATAGGTGTATGGCCGGCGTTTTGGACTTTGGGTAGCGATCTATGGCCTCAGGTATGCCAAATTTGCGATGTAGAAGAGCAACCATTTCATCTAGTGCCACAGTCTGGCGAAATCGACATCATAGAAGGTGTGCACGATAATGAACACAATCAGGTCGCCTGGCATACAAGAGCCGGTAATAATTCTGTTTCATCCTCCCTTCGAGGCATTCACTATTCAGTGTAGGTTGTTTCTTGACACCTGAATCTAATTTTACTGGAACAGTTGTGGTAGGCTATTTCGACCTTCTGAACAAGCTTCATGTAATTTATGACCTACCTTATCAGCAACTCAACGGACAGCCTAACCTCGTTTGCGATGGAAATGTAAACTCAAATTCTGGATGTAGTATCATCGAATTGAGTCGAGCATCCTACGGTCAATATTTCGATTCTACCGGTGGGGGGGTTTTTGCGATGAAATGGGACGAAAATGGCATCGCGGTTTGTGAGCTTCCTTTTTGTAATCTGTTTTGGACCATGTTTGCTTATTATCCTAAAAGGGTCATTCTACCGTGCTACGATCCCCAAGGACATTACGGATGGCAGTCCAGATCCGTCTCAATGGGGTAACCCATCCGCTGCCCTTGAACCGACAGGCTGTAATCCTCTGGAATTCTTCTACAACCATTCTGTAGTGTTCGGTGAGCGTTGTTTGATAGCGATGCCATGACGGTACTGATGATTACTGCAGATATTACTTTCTGTGGTATTTGCTTATATCTACTTTGATTTTAGAGGCATGGGTTAAATGCTTGTCTCATTCTAGGTGATTGGGCGGGAAACTCATATGCGAGCTCGCACTGTCCAGGAACATGCGAACAGAGATTAATGAATCCTGCGAACTTTGTGGTACGTTGGTTGTCACTTTCTGACTTGATGTTCCGACTCGATCTTCCATCAGAACGCCACTTGGAGCATTAACTCGCTCAAGATTTACAAGAAACAATCCATCAAAGGCCAAATCACCAATGCTGCCTCTACCCACCTCCCACTCATGCTAACGACTTCTCAATTGATTAAGGCTGTAATTTTAATCACGATGTTTGAATTGTATCCTTATCTCTGATCAATGTTACATGGAACATTTTAGAGTTTCAATTTCCATATTCTATTCTCCAAGTCCTTCTGATTATCGCTGTCTGGTTCCGCAAAGGATGCTTGAAGGGGTGTAACGCTGATCCAGCCTCGGTGTAGTGCCCATGCATCGGTGCCGACTTGGAGCGATGAGAGAGAAGGCGTGATTAGATCAGTCATGTCTGGCGAGAATTTAAAGGCCAATTCTCCGTTGTCATAGGATGTTACTGTCCGAGGATCAACTTCCTGGGTGGCGCCTGATGCATTCGGCCCTGTGGGGAACGCCTCATCTTTTGGTACATGTGTATCGGCCGATATGCGCTTGAACAAACGCCCATAAGAATTCCGCCACATAGTTGTTGTGCATATCTTCGGGCCTTCTTCTGTCAACAGGCTCTCGCCCAAAGGAATGTTGATGTTGTACAAGTCAATCTCGCCATCTCTAAGTCCTGCCTGATCTCTGCCCCAATTGTTCCACAGGTGAATGATGATTGACGATCCCAATCGATGGGCAGGCATGAAAAGCTTCGCCGGGGTCGGATAAAGGACAGTCCCGTACGACAGCGCAATTGACCGGACTCTTGACAGAGAGGAAGACAGTGCTGCTCCAATAGTACCAGACGACAAAGCGAATGCGGCTGTGAAGCAGATGATTATTTTCCCGTCATGAAGGCGCAGAAATCCAAGGCCAACCAGAAGTATTTCGACCAAGATTAGGTCCAGAAACCTGATGAATGGATGTGATTCCATCAAAAGCAATACAGAAGGTATATCGACGTACTATGAGGTCAATCTCACCGGGGAAGAGATTATGTAGCGCGACATTCACACATGTTGCTGGTGTCTGATCCCTGATCAGAGACGGCCTCGAAGAGTAGATGACGGTGGCGTACACCATTTAAGAGAATCCATTCGGCCTATACAAATCAATATCAGGTTGGAACGGGATAGGTTGAGCGAATATGAACAATCTCTCCAGTCTGCAAAGGCCTAGAGACGGTCAAAATTTCGCCTGTTCCATCTTCTTTCGGATAGAAATACGATCCTTTGGTGATTTCCTTTATCTGATATGCCTTACCTAGGAAAGATAAACACTTCAGGTAAGCAGTAGCGCAAGGGAGATAAATTTTCTGACCGATCCAAGATTTCTGGGAGTTTGGCACTACAACCTTGACATTCCAGCCTTCAACAGATATATGAGAGGACTCCCAAAGATGAGCCTGGCCGCATACCAATCTCCTCCGTTAAGTAACGATATAGGCCCAAGATATAGGGAGAGTCCTCTGCGTGAGGAGGACCGTCGTCGTTCTAGTGGAATCAGACAATGAGAATATGGGAAAGAGTGTAGACTTACAGTAAGTAGAACCCTTGGTTCAGGCATTGCAGTTTGATGAAGGGATGTCGCTTATGTACTATCACGTTGTGACCTGGAGTCCATCAATTGGCCGACTCGGAGGCTCAAGTTATCAAGCATCTACTTTCTTGAAGTCGTGCAATCTCTTATACGTTGTCATTCTCTCCTCCTCTTCTATTCTTACTTTTGCCCCATAAAATGCTCGAAAGCTCTAGTTCGGATGATATCTTGCCTGTTCCAGATCATCCTGTCGTTCACTCTCCAACCACTCCATATTTCGATTCATTCGCGACGGTCTATACTTCCCCAGGCGATTCTGCAATACATACTTCTCATCGAAGTCTTCCCTTCACTGTTCCTGTGCAAGGGCTCCGAAAGCCATTGTCGGTTGATTCTTTGATTCATATTGGTCAAGACGGCGATCCGTCTGTTTTCTCTCATCCTAATCAGGATAATATGGGACTTGGAAGCTTTGATCTGCCCAGAAATGTAACTTCCGAACGAGATCGCCCTTTACATGGGCGAAACCGCCGGCCTAGCATTGGCTCTACAGATGAAGGGAACGGGTCTGTTGATTCGGATTTTGAGCGATCGGATCCCAGCGAACGTTACCGCCATGCCTCTCTCAAGAATTCATCATGGCCTAACATTCGTGGCGGTGACCTCTCTCTTCCCTCTCGCACTCTGCCTCTGACTTCGACGTCCAGTATGACTAGCACGGCTAGCACCTCTGCGAATTCTAGCACTACAGAATTGTCTCGACAACAACCTTTATCTTCAGCAGAGTCTTCTTTAGTACTGCCTATATCAACAGCTACTTCGGGACGTATTAGAAGTGGAAGTGGCACATACATGAACAGTGGACGACATCGGCCATTAGACAATGATCACAAGCCTGGTAGTTCATCGTCTAGTTCACCTTGCACCGTGATTGTGGTGGGAACAGCTGGATGTGGAAAGTCAACTGCAATCAGACATGGTACACGTGGTCGTCTGCAGGGGACCTTTACAAGATGTATCTATCTCTCTTCATTACATCCTACAGCTTGGTGATTTATTTATGCCTCCTTGCAGGTTCTTATTGGGATGGGGAACTCAGTCATGAGGGATTTTCTCATCCTCTCCGTGTCATTGAATTAGATGTATCAAGCATGCCCGCAGAGCCTCTGGATCGGCTGGACTACTCCACAATCAGCGGAGTCCTTATCTGTTACGATACAAGCTACAAGGCCTCGTTCAACCCTGTCGAAGAACTTCTCCGTAAGTTCATTTCACGGCTCGACTCATCCGGACACTGAGGCTACTTTAGGTTATTTCAACGACTTGAAGTTACCAATTACTATTCTTGCTTGCAAGAGCGATACGAAACCTGAGGTAGATATCTATGAGGCACACGCAATCGCCCGCCAATACAGTTCGGAGTTTGTACTTGTCACGAAGTCGAACGAAGAAGGACTACGGAAAGCATTTGTAAGGCTTTACGAATCTATCAAAAAGGATGAACTGGACAAAGGTCCGACTTATTATGATTGCTTGATTTCGGGGATTTTGATGAGGCCATAGGCAGACATCGCAGTCAAGGTTATGAGTCCCAAAATTCGGTCCCCTCTAACTTCTACGATCATCAGTTAGGCGATTCTTTGAGAACGATGCCAACGACCTCATCCGTCAGGAGTAACGATGAAGACGAAACGAAAGCATCCCCAACGACATCATCCCCAGGTCATCAATTGTTTCTGACCTCTTCTGTTCGATCACGGCCTGCGGCTATCTCATACGAAAATGAACGTTCGGCTGGCTCAGTACCAACAGTATTGGGCGGGCCGACCACTTCTCAGAAGACTGAACCCGACATGGCGCGAGCGCCTGACCGTGTGAAAGGAGCGGATCCATACATACCTAAGAAGGAGAAAGAACATAAGGAGAAAGAGTTGTAAGCCCTTTGTTATTCTGCGCGGTAACATCAATCGGAATCCCGCATAGAAATGCCACTCGACCAGGACAATGGGCGACTTTGGATGACTTGTTAAACAAGCTTCTCTTTTTAGCTGTAAGCGGAGATGGTATGTGATCTTGCATCTATTCTCAACATCGTGACTCATAGCTGCCCAGATCCTTCATACATTACCCACTTCTTGTTGACCTACCGTCGATTTGCAAGCCCAAGGAGTGTGGTGCTTAAAATGCAGTCACGAATACGTGAATTGGACGAAAAGTCATCAGGAGATCCTATGTTCGCTTGTTTTGCGCAGATGAGGTATGTTCCTAAGCGCTGTTCTCTGTTTGTCTTGTACTATGTTCGCATAGGATTTGCCACCTGCTTGAATTGTGGATACGTGACTATCCGTACGATTTCGCTGTACGGGGAACAGCAAGCGCACTCTCTGCTTTAATCACGTCGATCATTTCGAAAACCCATCTTCTGCACTACGGCTCTGAACTTCTGCCTTTTCTGGAAATGTTGCCAACCCTCATTGACCATGACGCTGCTTGGGCAGTGAAGGTTGACACAGCTGATGAGAATGACGATCTATATGAGGATGAAGAAGTTCAACTACCAGGGGATGACTCAGTCTCCCCCTCTCCCGTTCAAGAGCAAGCAGATTTCATACCCTCTGTGGTAGCTCGAGAGCGCAAATCTAGTTTTCCTCTTCCATCGAGACTGGCCATTGGGCTTAAAGCTACCATTGGACAGCCTGATATGGATGTATCCGAGAGGCAGCTAGTTAAAGACCTTCTGAAAATATCTCAAGAAATTCAGGTACTGGAACCAGAGGAAATTGCTCAGGAGATAACTCGTATTGAAGTCAAGTTGTTTTTGGATATTAAAGTGCGTCATCTTGACTTGAGATATGTTGAGTATTGCTTATGCACCTTAGCCGCGACACTGGCTTGCGTATACATTTGTGTCCGGCAAGAAGGATGGAAAGGATCCTATTTCTGCTCTAAACGCTGTCTCAAACCATCTTGCAGATTGGTATGTCAGTTGTAATTATAAAAATTTTGAATAAGTTTTCAACCCTCCTCTTTAGGGTTGTCTCCCTGATACTATGCCACAAGACACCAAGAGCACGTGTCAAGCAAATTGAGAAACTTGTTGAAATTGCACAGAGACTACGAGCCTTGAACAACTACTCTGCCCTGCGTGCATTTGTTGCAGGTATCAATAATGCAACATTTGCAGGGGACGAAACAATGGAGCAATTCAAAGCCAAATCTCCTGATCAGGCTAAAAACCTGCAATCTTGGGATGTTTTACTACAACACATACGCTCACATCGTGCATATCGCCTTGCCCTTCGCAATTCGAAAGGCGCATGTATACCTGCCCTGTGCGTCATATATATGCTTTGTTCTTCTGTCTCTTGAAGGGTCTCTGCTCCAGTGAAGTACACATGTCCGACCTTATCAAAGCCCATGAAGGTAATGGCGACGTTCACTCGTGTGACCCCACTAAGATCCATTGGGGTAAATTCAACATGATGGGAAAGTTTATCTCAAGCACTGCGCAATGCCAAGCACAGTGCAGGACAGCCGCTGATTACAATTTTACGGAACGGACTCACATCAGAGAACTCCTTCTAAAGCCAGTTATGACCCTCCAGGTACGCTCCCCCTCAAGTTGATTGGTAAATCATTTGTTCTTATACGAAACTAGATGCAGAAGTCCCGTATTGCCCCTATCGACACAGAAGTTGATGACTATCGTTCTGCTCAACCTGGGGGTGTTCCACGGGATGCTGCAATTCTTCGTAGACTGATTTTTTGGTAATAGCCTCACTAGGCTT
This sequence comes from Termitomyces sp. DKA64, assembly GCA_017657295.1. Taxonomy (NCBI): domain Eukaryota; kingdom Fungi; phylum Basidiomycota; class Agaricomycetes; order Agaricales; family Lyophyllaceae; genus Termitomyces; species Termitomyces sp. DKA64. The sequence continues at coordinate 3,762 of JAGGAV010000004.1, read as the reverse complement.
CCGTATTCTCCTCCCATATTTCTGTCAATACCTACCCTTTCATCCGGAACCAAAATAATCATTGGTTCCCACGTGGATTTCTTGATTACAGTATGGTTATAAGTTATTTGAGAAAGTACTGGCCTATACGATTACTATATTTAGTTCACCACGTGCCGTTGTGATCAAATTGATTTTTTCTAAACAAGTTACTTTCAATTTCAAGAGACTAACAACTTGTTTACGGGTCGATCGTCGTGGTGACCGCATATCGGATGGCCGACTATGTCATGACCCTAGCATCTGACTCTGAGGAGTTGCCTCCGTATCAAACGCACAAAGCGTCGAAGCAGGACATCGAAGATGCGACTTTGAACCCAGAATTTGTTTTCGACATTTCTGGAGACCCTTACGACGATATCGTTGACTCCACTAAAAGTAATGGAGATTCTGTTAACACTATAATGAAACTTGTTGGTTTGGACACCATATTTTTGTTTTGTGTTCTTATTTCTCTCCCAGGATCCAATATCTGTACACGACATAATTGCCCGACGTCGCCTGATAGGGAAGCGTAAAATGAACCACAGAGACGGCGACGACAGCGACGACGAAAATGATGAACTCGTATCGGACAGTGCCAGCGTGACCAGCGAAGCATCTAAAACGGACCTCGGTTCATTCAGTCCTGAGGAAGGGAAAGAGGGAGAGGAGGACGTCGAATCCTCTTCCGACGATGACGACTCAGAGCCAGAGACACAAGCAGATAAAGATAGGAAAGCTGCTTTCTTTGACTCCGAGATGAGGCCCAGTGAAAGCCATAGCTCTTTCCTGACAATGAATCTTTCACGACCTATTCTCAAGGCATTAACGACACTAGGATTTGCCAAGCCAACTCCGATTCAAGCTGCTACTATCCCAGTTGCACTTATTGGAAAGGATGTCGTTGGTGGAGCTGTTACTGGTTCTGGAAAGACTGCAGCCTTCATGATCCCGATTTTAGAGCGTTTGTTATATCGCGAGAAGGGCAAAAATGCGGCCGCCATCCGCTGTGTCATATTGGTCCCTACCAGAGAATTGGCAGTCCAATGTTTTGATGTTGGTACAAAGTTGGCTATACACACAGATATTCGCATGTGTCTCATCGTTGGTGAGTCACCTATCAGCTGGGGACGACTCTAAATCGATGATCATTACCAGGTGGTCTCTCCGTCAAATCACAGGAAGTTGCCCTTCGATCGCGACCCGACATCATAATTGCAACGCCTGGCCGTTTAATTGACCACATTCATAATTCCCCTTCTTTTACATTGGATACACTCGACATCCTAGTACTGGATGAAGCCGATCGAATGCTTTCTGAGGGGTTTGCGGATGAACTCGCAGAAATCATCAAATCCTGTCCATTATCTCGACAAACTATGCTGTTCTCAGCCACTATGACTGATTCAGTCGATGAGCTCGTCAAAATGTCTTTGAACAAGCCTGTGAGACTATTTGTAGACCCTAAACGAAGCACTGCCCGTGGTTTGATTCAGGAGTTTGTCCGAGTTCGTGCTGGCAAGGAGTCGGAACGTTCAGCACTCCTTGTGGCTCTGTGTAAAAGTACTTTCAAGACCAACGTCATCATTTTCCTCCGAAGTAAGAAGTTGGCCCATCAAATGCGGATTGTCTTTGGCCTTGTAGGATTGAAATGTGAGGAATTGCATGGCGATCTTTCTCAGGAGCAGGTTTGTAGCTATCTGATTTCCTCAAACACAATCTTGAATGTTTATTCTTCAGCGGCTCAAGGCGCTTCAGCTCTTTCGCGATGGCTCAGTTGACTATCTGATGGCCACTGACCTTGCATCTCGTGGGCTGGATATCAAGGGGGTAGAAACCGTCATTAATTATGACATGCCTGGTCAATTAGCTCAATATCTTCATCGCGTAGGAAGGACAGCTCGCGCTGGTAACAAGGGACGGTAAATATTTTCATGGCACTATTGTGGGCATTGTTGATCATCATTAGATCTGTAACTCTTGTCGGTGAGGCGGATCGAAAAATGCTCAAAGCCGCGATCAAGCACTCTGCAGGCCGAGATCAAGTTCGCCACCGCATAATCCCTGCGGAAGTCGTTAATAAGTGGGTTCAGAGCCTGGACGAGCTTAAACACGACATCACGGCGGTCTTACGCGACGAAAAGGAAGAAAAAGAGGTAGGTCGATGAAAACCCCGAGTAGTGATGTTACTCAAAAGGGTCCCAGATTCGCAAAGCAGAGATGGAGTTGAAGAAGGGAGAAAACATGGTGGAACATGAAGCCGAAATTTACGCACGACCTGCAAGAACTTGGTTTCAAACAGGAAAGGAAAAAGCGAATGCTCAAGGTTCGATTTTCTGCTACCATCACGTAACACAACGTCTCTAATCTTTTTCGTGAAAGCCGTGAGTAAAAAGCACTACGAGGATGGATTCACCATCAGCGCCAAGGCACAAGGGAAGAAAGCAGTGAATACAGAGAAGGTATGAATCTGTTCACTGTGTGACATATCCTGATTTACATTTGCTGCCAGCCGAAAAGGGATAAGTTTGCAGGACTTTCTCGTAGAGCCAAACGCCGAAAAATGATGATAGAAGACGATGCCAAATCGGGTGAAGAGAAAGCTGTTAATGCTGCTATTCGTTTGGCAAAGAAATCCGCGAGACCAGCAAAGATAGGGTTGCCTCAACGACCTACAGAGTCAAGGTCAAAAAACAAGGTACGAAAAGCAACTTCGAATGTTGAAGGGGTGTTTGGTCGCGATTTGGAAGGGAAGGTCGGGAAAAGGGAAGGGGTCAGAGCAAAGAAAAATGATGCTATCAGTAAGAAAAGATGATCTACGCGTGGTGTAATGGATAGAGAGTTGTGTCTACTCAAGTCCTTGCTAAAAATTAGAACCGCTAGGTTAGTAGCGGGTTTTAGTCATCCGCAGTATCGACAAACGCTCCATCTTTGTCTGGGGACATTTTTGACCCGGCCTTCGCATTTGTCTTCCATCGCCATTAGGATAGGTGTCCGTATTGCACGTGTCCCAACCTCTGTTGTTTTCAATCCGAATTGAGTGCCCCTTCTATTTCCAAGGATGTACTCTGTTGTAATTCATTCCTGTGGAATAACACGATTGAAGTATGGTTCACTGGTTTCTATCTAGTATCACATGATTCTCACAACTAAAAACATTATTGCAGCGCTCTCAGGCTACTCCTTCTATCCTGATCTTCTTAGAGAACGAATAGCACCCGCTCTGTTAAACCTAAAAGAAACAGACATGGAAATTTCACATAACTCAGTCAACCTGCGCTTGCTAATGTTGAAGAATTGAAAGGGCCTTGCAGTTGGGATTGTGGTAGAAACCCGAAGGATAGCAGGTGAGCGAGGGAATCATCAAATGGAACGAAAAAGAAGATTGGGGAGATTGGGCCAAGTGTATATTGTTCGGAGCATCGGAATTGAATGCGAGGAACGAGTTTTTTTGGTCCCTACATAAATGTCAAAAGTAGCGGGCTTTGCGGGGCCTCGTGCCGCGCTACGTACAAATCTACAAAGAATGCGACTAAAGGTGGGAACTTTGATGGAACTTTGATGGCTGACTAAGATTTGTCATGATTGTGTAAGCTTAGTCAGTCTTATATAAGATTTGTCAGCTTCACAATTTTGATTTCTGTCTGACCACTTGCGTGATTCTCACATGACTGACCATGTGACTACCCGCGCGCCTACTTCTGCGCATGCCACGCCAGGCGCCTACCCCCGCCACACACT